>OVAN01003977.1:0-27208 GCA_900406275.1 Anastatica hierochuntica
TTGAGGCTTAGAGGTTTGAGACTTAAATCAAACTTGACAAATCTCTTATCACACTCCAACTTCTTGGATTCGACTTGAGTACATCAATATACACTCTTGAATAATAGCAACTTATCCTATCCAAGTTCTCATTGAATAGTGCTTCATTATATCTCCAGGCTAGATTCCAAATAAGAGGTTTTAGTTGTGATTTTTACCATACTTAGCCTTCAGATTACCTTAGATACATGTCTCACACACATCTGATGCTTAATCCCTGGTAACTCATGTTCCAAGCTTTTATCAACCCTGCAACGAAAACTAAACATGTCAACCTCTAAGTGAATCGTTCCACTTCCTAAACATGTCAGGTAACTCAATGGCTTTACCTTCTGACGATCATACACCATAATAAATCTAGCACCACTTCCCAAATTGAAATCTAGCTTCAGTTTCTTAACAAACCAAAGCCAATTTGGTACAACTTCCCATGCTATTGGGTAGATACAGTCAACATCCTACCTAATGCAATCAACAATTGCCATTTCATCTTAGATTTAAGAAACAATCATCTACCCGATAAAAGGACAATAAGTCTTTTTCCAGCTTCAAATTAATATATCAAAACACACATAGAACCTATCGAAAACCTCTTCTCCTTTTTTTGTAAATGTTTCAATATCCACAATAGATTCCAGATTTCCATCTAGAGTCTCATTCCCATACTCTCTAGTCGCGCAAATTGTTCATCATACTCCTCTCTATCCATTTTATTGCTTTCAACCTTGTTAATTGGCATTGAGACCTTAGCGCAAAGAGCTTCCACCGTTCTCTAATAATCTCTTCAATCTTCATGGGAATCATATACTCTGGTTCATCTATGATTTTATCGACAAAAATCATTGCAATCTGTGGTACTTTAAGCATCTCACATTCACCATTGGGTATGCACGAGTGTTCGTCAATGAACTTTTTTACTTGTCATTTCTCTGACTTCCATATATAGAAAAATAGATGCGCCATGGACAACCTTCACTCATTGCACAATCGTATCCTAGCTTCGTATTATCGTACCAATTTTGTTTGATATTCCTTCCATAACTCATAGCACAGGCTAAGATAATATCTTTGAATGCAACATTATTGAAAAATACTTGCCCCATCGACAATATGATATTGTCATGTTTGATATCATCACGAGCTCTTGGTTGAACTGGAATTTCTTATTTGTCGTTGTCGCTATCTAGATATATCGTATGAATTATAGAGTGTTCAACAACAAACCCATAAAAAATTTCCTCAATTTCAAAACCTAAACGCTCAAATATTTCTTCTTCCTCCTCACGTTCTTCTCTCTCCTCAGTTTGTGGATTATCTTCTCCATGGGCCAGTGTCATTGAACTCGAATTTTCATCTTCATGGGCCAACGCCAATGAACACTTTTATTAATTATAAAATCCAGAGCCAGACTCTACTCGCTCCAATCTTTCTTCTTCCTCGTCATGTTCTATTGTCTCCTCAGTCCGTGGATCACCTTCTTCATGGGCCAGTGCCATTGAACTCAGACGTCTATCTTCATGGACCAACGTCATTGAACTCTTTTTTTATTACAAAATCTAGAGCCAGAATTGACTCAATTATGAATTTTAAACACTTAGTTTTTTTATTCTTCGACAATATATTGATTTGGGCATTTTTCATTAGAGTCAGGTATTATTCCTAACTTGTAGTCAGGAATCATGTTTTTACTTCTTTATAATAATATTTTACTGATCTACAATCGGCTATTCTGTTTAGTTAAACTGGTTAAATGTTGGTCAAACTTTGAGTTATGGTTAACTTGATGAGCTGATCGACATTAGCGACTATAAACCAAAACTTTGGGGAGCTAGCTCGTGAACTTATATTCGGGTGGATACAGATTCAAAAATTTCTATCTATGGGGATATAAACAGAGGGTGAAACTTCGTGGGGATATAGCATTATATCAAACTTCTCATGGAGCTGTGGGTCGTCGACCCTGATTATTTTAATGAAAGATTGAGTTTTTCTTATCTAATCATCTTTCTTAATCATGCTAATCTATGATTCTATTGTTTTTGCATCTATCTTAGTTATGTGTGAGTAGATTTTAGATGTGGATTATGGGTTACTCTATTTAGGGATGAGAGAGTGTTGGTGAATGATGTTTGATGCTTGATCTTTATAAATTCACATATTTAAAGGTTGGTTATATAGAAGAATCTACTACGTATCTTAAAATATTGTATATATTTAATTGTATCTATAAGTAGTAGCGTAAATTTTTATGATACCTTAACATTAGATCTCTCGTAGAGGTGTATACAAATCCTTGTACATTCTTTTCATTCACTTAATGAAATATATAATTCATTCAACTACATGGTATTAGAGCTTCTAAATTTCTAGGATCTCACTCAAAATTTTTTTCTCAATGTTCTGATAAACAATAATGCCATCATCATTGCTTTGCTCACAACATGGCCAACGTCACCAAGCTCACTTCCATTGACTACCTCACATGGAGTATTCAAAAACACTAAGCTTCTCAACGGCTTTGATTTTCTTAAGTTCATCAATTTTACACCACCTTTGCCTGCTAATGTTGTCATGAATGATCAGGAAACTCCTAACCATGATCTCTCTTATTAACAAAGAAAATATTATCTCATTTATAACTTCTTGATAGAGGTCATCAAAAATCCATTGCAACCACTGATTACCAGCTTTGACACCTCTCTTAAGGCATTATCATACACTCAAAACCACTTATGCAAGACCACCATATGTCACATAAAGAGTTGAAGCAACATCTCAAAACTTATGTGAAGGACACTCAATCTTTTGATGAATATACGCAATTGATTAAAACCAGAGCTGATGCAATGGAAATTATTGGAAGTCTCATTGTTCATGAAGATCGAATGGATATCATCATTGATGATCTCACCGACAACCATCGTACCCTCATCAACTCTGTTCAGAATCGTGACCTCTCTATCACTTTCATCGAACTCCATAAAAACCTGTTGAATCGTGAAAATGTCTTCACCAATGTGACTCATGCTACATCCAGTCTACCAATCTCAGCTCACTATGTTCACCATAAACTACTAGGAGAATATAATATGTATCTCAATATATTGTATATAACTAACTATATTTATAAGTAGTTGCATAAATCTCTCTATTATCTTAACTTTAGATCTCTTTTAGGGTTATATATAAATCATTGTATGTTCTTCTCATTCACTTAATGAAATATACAATTCATTCATCTACAAGTTAATGTTAGATCAGACTTGGGAAAATTGAACCTACACTTTAGAAATTTCACACTCCAAATTGTTTGATGAAATTCCTGAGAGAATTTAAACATATTTTTTATTCTCAACCTATGAGAATAGTTGATTGAGATAATTTATTGGCTTATTAAACTCATGCTTAATAATTATTAGTTTCTTAATTATCATCGGAAGATTTATATAATTATGTAATTAGTAAACTGATTAGTCTCGTGGAAATGAGTTAATTGACTTTAATTGGTTGTCCCTTATTGCATAATTGTGAATCATTTATTGGCATTTATCATCTCTATTTCATCAATCTAGCCTATAATCCACATAACATTCATATCATTAACAATTTTTATTTTTCTTCTTGTTTATTTCTTTGTTTAGTTCTTGTTTTTTTTTGTTTCTTTAATTTCGATTGCCTTATAGTCTCTAGATTGAATCAATCTCACATGTAACTATTCAGTTCAGCTTAATTAATTTTTTTAGAGTTTAATGTGTTAATCTTTTTTCCTTGTGATTCGTTCTCTGGTATGTTACAAAAGACTATCCGTGCTTTTGCGAGTTAGTTCGTATTTTAATCCAGATAAAATCCACCTATCATATCTATGTTTTTCTTTTGGCAAAAATCATTCTACATATTAAGGTTAATTTAATATACTACATAAAGAAACTACTTACACAAAAAATGATATTTCTTTTGTGAAACTCTCTTCTGATCAAGTTAGTTTTTAGTGATTAAAAAATCGAGGTTTAAAACAATATCTAAGGTCAGTTGCATATATTCATCAAAAACTAACTTATGATCAAGTTAGTTTTTAGTGATGAAATTTTTTCATGCTTCTACGAAACAAAGAAGGGCGAGGAATAAGATGTCAGGTCCTTTTAATGATAGAGAAGAATGGATTGAGGAAGAGAAAGGGATGGGGGGAAATAGCGATGCGGTATTTTGATGAACTGTTTAAACCATCAGACACAAGAGAATTTGAGGAAGTCTTGGAACCGGTCAATACAGTGGTAACTGAGAACATGGCCTCTGTGCTAACACGAGGGGTCACAAAGAGTGAGATACAGATTGATCTGTTTGCGATGCATCTAGAGAAAGCTCCAGG
Source organism: Anastatica hierochuntica (assembly GCA_900406275.1). NCBI lineage: Eukaryota > Viridiplantae > Streptophyta > Magnoliopsida > Brassicales > Brassicaceae > Anastatica > Anastatica hierochuntica. Next base: position 4,406 of record OVAN01003977.1, read on the forward strand.
AGCAGATGGCATGACGACTCTATTTTATCAGAGATTTTTGGGGACTGTGAAGGATGATGTGACAACACTAATAGGGAATTTCTTCTACACTTTTCACTTTGATGGAAGGTTAAACGAGACAAATACATGTTTAATCCCGAAGACGGATAGTCCCAAAAGGATGACAGAGTTTCGGCCTATAAGTCATTGCAATGTGGGATATAAGATAGTTTCTAAGGTCCTTTGTTTATGATTAAAGAAGGTTCTTCCGCAATTGGTGTCTGAAACACAATCGGCCTTTGTCTTAGGCCGGTTGATATCGGATAACATTTTCATTGCACAAGAAATGTTTCATGACCTGCGCACGAACCATAAATGTAGATATGATTGTATGGCAATCAAAAAGGATATGAGTAAGGCGTATGATCGCATTGAGTGGACTTTCTTGGAGGCAATTTTGACTAAATTGGGTTTTGGTGAAAAATGGATATTGTGGGTCATGTGGTGTGTCAAATCATTGTCGTATAGGGTGCTCCTTATGGTAATCAAGCAAAGACTTTAGTGCCAGAGCGGGGTCTAAGGCAAGGGGATTCGCTATCTCTGTACTTATTTATTCTGTGTGCGGAGGTATTGATTGCGAATTTGAGACAACAGAAAATGAATAAGTCAATTACAGGATTACACATAGCTAGGGATAATCCATCAATATCTCATTTATTATTCACAGACGATATTTTATTCTTCTGTAAAGCAGATGTTGACCAAGGTCAGGCGGTGTTGGAAGTTTTAAGGAAATACGTGAAAGCCTCATGACAAGTGATTAATTTTTATAAGTCTTCTGTCATGTTCAGGAAGAATGTTCTTGACCAAACGAAGGAACATATGAAGAATTTGTTAGGTATTTCTAAGGAAGGGGGAATGGGTGACTATTTGGGGGTTCTGGAGAGTTTGGGTGGGGCAAAGAGTAAAATATGTAATTATATCAAAGAACGGCTAAATAGTAGGATTAATGGGTGGACATCAAAGTTTCTATCAAAAGGTGGTAAGGATATCCTGACCAGGTCTGTGGCTTTGGCTCTACCAACTTATGTCATGTCTTGTTTCAAGCTTCCAAAAGATTTAATCTCAAAACTGACTGGCGCCATCTCAAAATTTTGGTGGAGCTCTGACGGACGTAGTCGCGATATCCATTGGGTTGCTTGAGAGAAATTGTGCTCCCAAAAGGAGGAGGGAGGTCTGGGGTTTAAGTCCTTAGAGACGTTTAATTTAGCATTGTTGGCTAAGCAGCTATGAAAAATGTATCAATATCCAAATTCATTGGTGGCACGGGTCTTTAAGGGAAGATATTTCCACAAGTCTCATCCATTATTTGCGAAGAAACCATACTCTCCATCTTTTGGGTGGAAGAGTATCTATTCGACGATGGATTTATTGCGGCAAGGTACCCGGTTTGGGTTAGGGTCGGGAACAGAAATTTCGGTCTGGACTGACCCTTGGATATCTGATGTATACCCACGACCAGCACAGGGAGAAGGGAGTTGGGTTCAACCTAATTTAAAGGTTAGCCAACTGATAAACCTAGAAACAAAGGACTAGTATGATCCTTTATTACAACAACTCATGGACCCAGAGGACATAGCGTTTGTTCGTGGGATGAAGCCTATTAGGAATTTCAAACAGGACATTATGCTTTGGCATTTTACGACATCAGATAAATACTCTGTCAAATCTGGATACCGACTCCTCCGAGAGTTGGAGAAGAAAGCCCTCGGGTTGGTAGAAGAGGGGCCAAATGCTAACCGGTTGAAGGCATATGCATGGAAGTTGGATTGCCCTTTGAAGATTCAACATTTTATGTGGCAGGTAGCCTCAGATATTCTGGAAACCTTATCACGATTAGAGCAAGAGGGTGTACTAATGACATATTTTGTAAGAGGTGTGGTTTGGTTGAGGAGGATATAAATCACGTTTATTTTTGTTGTGCAACTTCGGTAAGCGTTTGGGAATCATCTTCGATTCCTACACTGCCTCACGGGTTCTCACCAAGCTTAGTTTATGTAAATTTGGATTATCTTTATTGGAGAATCCCATCGGGGGAAGATCCGAATGGAGAACTCGGGGCTATTCCTTGGATAATATGGTTTATTTGGAAAGCGAGAAATAAAAAGGTCTTCCAAAGAGTAGAACCAGAGGTTGTGACTATACTTGAACAAGCACATACTGAACATGCAGCATGTATTAGAGTGAGAGAATCCCCCTCAGAGTTTCATCAGGATTAGATAATTTCATATAGGGGCACTTCTAGGAATCGTTGTAGAGTGAATGGCTCATGGAAACTATCGGACCCAAAAACAGAGATTGGGTGGGTTTGTGAGTCTCAAGAGGGGAGGAAATTTCTGTTAGGGGCTAAGTGCTTGCGATGAAGCCTCTCACTTTTACACTCAGATATGGAAGCACTTTTATGGGCGATGCAAGAAATTCATAGGCGAGCGATAGATTGTCAAGACTTTGAGACGGATTGTGCAAAATTACTGACCATAATTCAGACACCTGAAGAATGGCTGACCTTCTCAAACTTCATTGATGATTTCACCATCCAACGAGCTTTATTTCCCCAGTTCTCTATCTCTTTAATTTCTCGTACGGTAAACTCTAACACTAGTAGAAATAAGTGGTATAGTCACGTTTTTGTCACGAAAAAAACGTGGCTATATGATCGTTACTTTTTTTTCGTGGCTAAAATCGTGGCAAAATCATTCATATAGCCACGATTAGCCACGAAAAAAAAGTCACGATCCTATAGTCACGATTTTGTCACGAAATCTGCCGTGACTATAGCAGTTTTTTTTACTAGTGTAAAGCAGACTGTATAGAATGAGTAACCATGATATGCAATAGAAATGTAAGCTTTGTAAACTCTTATCCTCCAGCTTGGATTTCCATTCTCGGAATCTTAATATATTAAAAAGAAATGGTTGGAAAAAAAAACAATATAGGTGCATGAATTTTAATGGTTGTTTACATGTTAAAGGGCCTTATAAGAATTTATAAGAACGGAACATCAAAGTTAGTTTATTATAGCAGCATACAACATTTTGAAGGATAATACAATTTCGAGATATTTCGAAACATAAATGATAAGCGGAAAAAAATACGAAAGCGACAGAATACAAGCTAGTGAAACACGACTCAACAATACAACATTGATAAAATCACTAAGTGGTACGTAATGATATAGAAGAATAAAAAACCACTTAAGCTTGGTTTTGGTTTGGCTCTTTCTTCTCCATCTGGTTCTCTAAGTCACCACCATTAGTTTGAGGATGAACAACCGTCAAATCACCACCGGAAAGTGGATGAGTTTGAACATTCAAATCACCTGAAACCGGAGTGGATGAAAGCTTGACCATATCGATGGAGTGATCCGACACCGTTTTAGGTTTCTCTGTGTCATCAGCCTTGGGGCCTTTGTAGTACTTGAATATGACGTAAAGAATCATTTGAACTGCTCCTAGAAACGCACCCAATATGTTTGGAAGCTTCAATAAGAACAAAAAAAAAAAAGAATTAATCACTCAATATAGTGCAATTAATCATTTCTTGGAAACAGTAATCCCATTACTCTCCGACAGATAAAAGAAAAAAAAGCTATATCATTGGAACTATTAATTGGTTTCTTTGACGCAATCATATATTATATGATTGTAAACATAAAGCAAAACTAGCGTACGGCTCAAAACATATATTCGCCGGTCTTTATATGGAAGGAATTAGGGAAAAAGAGAGACAAAAGGTAGTGGAAACTCTTTTTTCCCTTAAAAATCATGAACCATCCGTAATAATATATGATACTATGTTGTGCTGTCTTAATTAGAAAAACGATTGATCATAATATTATAATGAAAAAAAAACTCACCGCAACGTAAAAGTCTTTAATAGCAAGACCGTAGAAGAGCCACGTAATAGCGCTGAGTGTAAGAAACAACGATAGAGAGAAGGGCATGAACTCCACACTCTTTGTTCGTATCACCACTCGCTGCATATATATATTTCACATGTTAAAACTTTATAATATACGTAACATAAAGAGCATGGCTCTTTTAGATATGCTAACATGTCTATATATAATGTAAGAACGTAATATTAATACGTATATAAGTGTATGTAGCAAGAACATATACGTACCATGATGCTTAAAGGAGCTGCGAAAACACAAACGGAAAATCCAACGCAAATCCCTCCAAGAACTTTCTCACGGTTTGCTCCTTTGGTTAAGAGCTCGCACACAAGAATAATAGCGGCAAATCCCAAGAAGTTCAAGAGCCCAAGAACCTTGAAAGTCGATATCTACATGGTCGTTTAATTTATATCATCAGCTAAACCAACTTTTATGTATTTTAGTATATGAAAAGAGAAATTATGTATGGTTTAAACGTACTCTAGCTTTCTTGTTAGCATAGGTGATGAAGAGGACGATGTAGATGGTTTCGATGACGCATCCCACAGCGTTTATGGTAATCAAAAGGAAGCCTGATCCATCTTTCTGCATAGCGTAGTAAATCCATAGCATCGCGCTAAAGAGAGCCGATACATAGGGAAGTGATTGAAACCCTTCTATGGATTTCTTCTTGCAGATTCTAACAAACGTTGGCCTTCATGAACATGAACAAAAATTAATACCAAAAGTATAATTTTTTTTATTTGGTATAAATAAAATATATAAAAATTTATGTTTGAGATAGATGATATGCTTACACTGGTGCCAAGAAAACGATGAACGATATGATGTTGCCTGAAAAAAATACATATAGTAAAGATAGCTTGATTAAATTTGATATGCATGCATATACTAGAAAATAAGTGTATAGTATACTATAGTTTTATAAATTTTGATGTTTTGTTTAGGCATGCTTAGATACTTACCCATGACTCCAAATGTAAATGCCAATACGCTTACAGACATTTTGATTGTTTTGTGAACGAGCTCTTGAGTACTTTTGATGAATGGGATTATTGAAGAAAATCAATAAGAGATCTTTAACTCTTAATAGCTCTTATTGAGTTTTCTTCGATATGAATACAACTACGAGTCGAATGGTGCAGTATTTATAGAGAGGGTAAATTGTGTAAGGGATGCCTTGTTGTTTACGAGAGAGAACATTGCATATTGATGGTCTCAGATATTTCTAAAAGTTATTGAAAAATTGAAAATATTCGATAATTTTATGTGGTATGCACTCTTGGCGTGTATTATATTTGTGTCCAACTTTTATGCCAAACCTTGGTTTATAATATTATCGTAGTTATTTAAGTGAGCTTTCTTTTTCCTTTAAACCAAATAAAATAAATTAGCTTTTATAATTCAAGCGTTAAACTTCTAGGTGACTTGTTCTTTTGGCATGACCAATTAATAAAATGCAACATTGATCGGCTGTTAGCTTTTCTGACCAACCATTCATATAATTATTGATTATTTTTGTTATATTCGACTAGCAAATTGCTATCTTTCATTAAAATATATATTTCATACAAATCATCTAATTTTCCTGTATTTAGCAGAACGCAAACTAGATTATTAGTGGAGCTAGATATTTGCTCTCCGGACAATATTTAACTACGTGCATGTAGCTTATTATTATTTTTTTTTTTTGGTCACGAACGTGCATGTAGCTTATGTGTTCTATAAATCTCGCTCTAGACAATTACTTTTCTGCTTGTTCTATTAGGCTGTGATTTTTCCATTAATTTTTGCCTAAATTCGAATTTTCAAACCTCATCACTATTTAACTTATCATATTTTATTATTAATTAAAATTAACTTCTAAAATTAGACAAAAATGTATTATCTTCACTAAAATTGTATAATTAGTTAATCTTTAGTGTTAAAACAAGTCAAATTATCTAAAATCAAATATATAAATTTATTATGCATTTAGAAAATTGAATTAAGTTAAAATACCAAAATATTACAAAAATTACTCCTCATTTAATCTTTGAATTTTTCATTAAGCGTTTGAACCAAACTTCCCGTCCGACTACTCTCTAGCGAGCTCTAAAACATGGGTCGTACAAAGTGCAAGTGTTTTTTAATTTTTAAGTGTCCAAAATTCGGATAATATCCGATACGCAAAATACCGTAAAATTTTGTTTTTTAAATATCAAATGACTACACTTAAATTTTTTTTTATAGTTTCTATAAATTGTTTTACAAATTTGTAGGTTATTTTAAATTTTATCACTTTATGAGTTTTTGTATTTTTGTAACTAAACAACTTAAATAACTAAAGTTTGTTGGCTCATGTTTTGATAATATTTAGGTGAAAAAGATATTGAAATATTCTATTGTTAGTCATATTTAAGGATATTCATATTCATTAGATACATTTAATAAAAAAAAAATTTAAAACACATCCAATTTAAAAAATTACACATGAAAAAGTTGCGTGCTTCTATTTTAATAGATAAGATTGACCACTAAAATTAGACAAATAACCGTTACAATCTTTAAAATCATATGAATTTTTTAGTTTTGGTCTAGAAATAAATCAAAAATATCTATAAATCACAGTTATCAAAATTTATTATGTATTTATAAAATTATTTTAAATTAAAAATACAAAAATAATCTAAAGCTAGTCCACGATTAATCTTCGTGTAATTTCCAATTTTTCAATCAATCGGTAGGCCCAAAGTCGCCGCTCGACTAGCGCCTAGCGAATTCTTTGGCAAGGCGAGACAAAATTGATTACTGAACATATTAGCTGTATAATTTTGGTTATCTCCAATTTCAAATAGAACATCCCTCTATATATTAAAAAAATATACTTTAGTTATTTTGAATACGCGGCGATCGTGAACTTTTAAAATTAATGTTATAATTTGATTGGTGGATGATTTTCTAATTTTAATTTAATCTAATTTATTTAATTTATCTTAAAAATCAACAAAATAAACTACGAACTATTTTAATTAACTTGCCAAACAATCTTTTCAAATGAAAAAAGCTTAACCCAATTGCCAAGTATTAAATTATTCGTTTCCAACTTACGATTTATAGAAATTATTTCTCATATTAATAATGTTAAATAACATGTTTTTATTGTTGCTTTTACTAAAAAGTTAATTAATATAGGCAGTTTGACGATATAAAATTGTATTATTATACTAAAATTTTGATGAATACAATTAATTTTTTTATATTAAAATAGAATTTTTTTTGTCAACCACACATTTATTAGAATTCGACTACCGTGTTGGTGGTCCAACTTGGAGGGATAGTGTTTACAAAAATACAATCATGAAATAAAAGCTGAGTTGTGCGGGCAAAATTATCCGTTTGCGTATTTTGTTCTTTAGAGATAATAGATAAAGTGAAATTCTTATACTGATATCGTAGCTCGTGGAATTCTTCAAAGAGTGTATAGAAGGCCGACCACCCATCTTGTTTTTGGGTGATACCGATTAGTTCTGCACTTCTATCTCGAGTCGCTGACATACGATTTCCATGTCGCTTAGCGCCCTCATTGTCCAAACCAATGCTTCCATATTTGCATGTAGTAGTGAAAGACTCTGGCGCTAGCCCCTCACCCCAAGAAGAAGTGTATGTCCTTTTTTGTTTAAACATAGCCATCATAGTCCTGATGTAGGATCTTGTTTTCTCCAAACACCATCCACCCTTCATATTAAAATAGAATTATGTGTTATTATTTAAAATTTACATATTATTATGTACACTAAATTTTTAAAGTTTTACTTTTCTTTCCATTCAAAATTATAAAAAAATAGAATCATATAATAGAGATGTATTTTAAAATTTTAATCATGCAATATTATTTTTAAATTTTTAGCCATATAGTAATATTATATAATCACATATATATTTAATATAATTTTAATATAATTATTTATTTCATGAATTCAAAAATAGGAAATTATAGTATTCCAGTGATTTAAAATTACAAAATATATTATACCAAAAAATATTATATACGATGAACTTTTCATTAAAAATTATTCAATACATAAATTAAGTCTAAATATTATACGTTGGCTAAGTTTAGTATTTAATAATCTTTTTAAATTGTAAACATAAATTTCGTTGATGTATATATAAATTGTATATGAATTTTATGGAAATATTGATACATGTATATTATGTTTATATCAATATGCTATGGCTGGTGTATGATTATTTTTGTTGAAGGAGAGATAACAAGAGATGAAGACAACGAACAAAGTTTAAAGAATCGATCTTTGTTGATTAACAAACAATTTCAATTACAATATGAGTTTTGCATGTGGAAGTAAGAAAAAGAGTATGAATCGAATGTCCTCCGAATTAGGGTTCTTCCTTGAGTTTATATAGATTTCACAAATATGATATTTCCGTATCTTTTAGGAAAGATATGAATATCTCCCAATTATGTGTTTATCTCATAATAAAGGAATATTTCTCTTAATCTTCGAAAGCTTCCAATCATTATCTGAGAGATTTCAATCATGAAGGGTTATGCGCCTTTTCTTGCTTAAGACCATGACTTCGGCTAATGACCACCGTTCGAACCTTGGTTTACACGATTATGTACTAAGGCATTTCCACTACCTTGGTCTAGCTAAGCCATGATTCTAAGGGAAGAAAATTACCTCGATGTATCAAAAAAAGGAAACACTTTATTACTTTACCTAGAAAAAATTTCATCCAGTGATAGTCGACCATACAATACACAATAGAAAGAAAACAAATTTGGTCGATCCTATGATAAATGTTAACAATGTGGCCGACGTCATCCTACCAAGGAACGATTTTGTGCTTCATGTGAAGATTGTGAATGTGTGACGCCAAAATTACACACATAGAACTATGTTTGAAAAGGTCATGTTTGATGAATATGTAAAATTTCGTTAATTTTTTATTGATGTTATTTCCATATCTATTAAATTATTTTCATTGTTTTTGAATCAACCACCTTGAAATATATTTTACTTTGATAAGTAAACCTAAAACATGATATTATAGTTAAATCTTTTACATACTTATACACGCGAATTCACTAGCAGCCACCTAGTATACTAATAAATAGAGAATAAATTACAAATGATAAAAATATTATAAGCACTTTACAAAATCATTACTATAATAACGCTTTAGTCTCTCCGAGAGATGACACATTAACTTTTTGTGTGATAAAAAGTCGACACATAAGCACAAATTTAGATCATAGAGCCAATCAAAACATTTTAATTGACACATAAGATTTTAGTTATTTTCTGAGGGTCACTTGTCTAAAGATACTACTTTTCATTTCATTGTCTCATCTTTTTCTCAAGGAGACGATTATCTTATCAAAAAAATGTTTATGGTATTAAATTGATTTTTCATAAATGAGGTTCCTCTTCTCTTTTTCCTCTGAATTCTTTCTCCGTTTGTTGGTTCCCAAACATTTATGAATTATGTTTATATCTACTGTTGTCCTAAGAATTGGTAACCATATATACATTGATGAAAGAGGCCACACACCAAGTTTATCGAGAGAGGAAATGGATACCAGCGATATCATAAGTAGGATCCGCATTTTTTTGAATTATCTCTCCAATTTAGGTATCTTACCGTCCTTAGCTTTTGCTTTAAGTTTATGTTTTGTTCACTCCTAAATTCTTTGAACGATTTTATTATTTTCTTGCGATGATATGGTTTCAGATAATGCACTCTTGTGCTGAAATGAACTGTCGCTAATAAGAATCATGATTGCTATGTAAATTTTATCAAAAAATGAAACAAATGATTGATTATAGGCATGATCCATATATGAGTAAATCTTTTTTGTTGATTTGTATTTGATTGGGACGTAACTCAATGCTTGTGGTTGTGATTTATGATGTTACATTGTTCAAACAAGTAGAAATTTGTAATAAATTGTCATTTTACCACGAAGATCGTCTAATTACTGTCACTCTTTTAAAATCTAAAAAAAATATGTTGGTTTGGTCTTTGTGATAATTACATTAGCAGGAAAGCTTGTGAACAATCTAAACATTACGACGAATTGCACGTTAATGAGCTTGGAAAGAAACCGAAGACAAGTACAAAAAACTACAATTGGCTTATCAAATCTAATAAAAAATCTATACTTTTAAGGTTATTGTTGTGTTATTGAGCTTAGACAAACACTCCACACATACAATCGAATTTTCCTGAGAAGAAGAGATTGAGAAGAGATTGAGAATACACCGAAAAGGAACGATGAAGAAGAAGAGATCGAATGCAGAAATTGTAAATGACACAAGGGATATATCCAATTCGGGGGCTAAATCACCACTCTACGTCTGGCCGAAAAATCTCAAAATCCACTAGACCAGAATGTCACCAGTGAGATCTCCGATTAGGATCTCTTGTACAATTTAATTTCTCTCACCAAGAATCATTTTCTTGTAAAACCTCCCAACATAATCAGTTATTCGAGAATACAATAGAAAAGAAAGAGAACCCCAAAGATTATAAACCCAACCTCACTCTCTCACCATGAATCGTTACTCCCTTTTAATGACTACTATTCTGATCTTTCCTTTTCGAAAACTTAGCTCCAGCCTTCTGCAAGCGTTAGCCTCAGAGATATGCTAAATGACATTGTCTTCAATCAAGCTCTAAACCAGTTTCCAAATCAAACCTGATACCTTGTTAATAACCCGGTTCAATTTAACAACGACTTGAACCAGCTAATTAGAAGATCAAACCAATTTCTACAAACTCCGTCTGGTTTCAACTTCCTCTCTGATACTCAGTGGACTCCTCCTGGAGTTCAAGTTCCTAATTAAGCTTCAGAAACTTCCAGCAAATTCAACAACTCCTTAAACCTACTGACATATAACACTCTTGTAAAGATATCTACGGGATTCACACTCGTATGTACTTTGAACACTTTCAATACCCCCTCTGCAATGTTCTCACGCAAAAAGTTCATTTTCTTAGCCTTGTTCTTTGTACTACCATAGAACACATTGTTCTTGGCTAGTGCAAGTGCACTTTGTGAGTCACACTAGATTTCAACATCCTCCTGTCTATATCTAAATTCTTCACTAAGACCTCTCAGTCATACAACTTCTTTTGCAACCTCTGTCATAGCGATAAAATCAGACTTTGTTGTATACAAGGCCACCACCAATTGCATACATGATCTCCAACAGATGATATTATCTCCTAACTTAAATGCATACCTTGAAAGATACCTCCTCTTTTCTAGATACGCAACTAATTTAACATCACAAAATACTATGATTTTAACTCTTAAGTCTTTCTTAAACAATATACATGTTTTGATATACCCCCTGACATATCTCATCACCCACTTTACAACATTCAAGTGTTCTTTGACTCGATTACTCATATACTTGTTAATGATGCCCACTGAATAAACCAAATCTGCCTTAGTCTCGATCATTCCGTACATCAAACTTCCCACAATGTTAGAATACGACACTGACCTCATGAAACTTGCATCTTCTTTAAATGTTTGCTTTATCGTAGCACACAGTTTTATATGCATCCCTAAAGGAGTGTTCACAGTTTTTGCACCCTCCATGTCATAACTCCTCAAAACCTTTTTCGTCTAACTTTCATGTGACAATTCAATGTTCATATCTGCATGTTTCTTATGATATCAATCCCAAGAATCTTCTTCGCTGGTCCACGATTCTTCATCTCAAACCGAGAGCCTAATGTTCCTTTAACATAGATATCAACCCCATATCCTTACTAGTTACTAACTTATCGTCCACATACAAGATCAAATAAATGTATATATCTGATACACATTTTATGTATACACATTGATCTATATTGCTCCCGTAGAATCTAGCTTCTAGCATAAAAGAGTAGAACTTTTGGTTCCACTATCTGGAGGCTTTGTAATAAGTCATATAAAGACTTCTTTAAGAGGTAGGCCATGTCATCATTTCCTTTCACGACATAGCCCTCTGGTTCGTCCATGAAGATTTCTTCATCTAAGTCTCCATGCAAGAATTTTTTCTTGACAATGTTCACATCAAGGTGCTCGAATTCCAAGTCTTCTTGCATCACAATGGACATTAGGTATCTAGTTGATACATGTTTTACAACATGAGAAAAGATTTCGTTGTAATCAACACCTTCCTTTTGTCCATACCTGTTTATAACTAACCTAGCCTTAAATCTTGGACTTTCAACACCTTCAATGATAGGTTTCCTTTTAAAAATCCATTTACAACCAATTAAACTTCTGTCCTCAGGTCTAGAAACCAGAATCCCCGTGAAGTTCTTATTTAAAGATGTCATTTCTTCATCAGCCATTGAACTCCACTCTTTCTTCATATGATCTCTCATTGCAGCCTTGTAATCATTCGGCTCTAAGGTTTCACCATCCTTAGAGGCTTGTAAAGCCACTCCAATACAATTGTTTCCTTCTAAGAATCTAGCAAGCTTCCTTATATGTCTTTGTTCCCTATACCTTGATAGTTGATAGCTTCTTTGTTGACCCTCAAACTGTGTGTCATCAGCTTCAGGTGATCCTCCTGCAACATTCTCTCTTGAACCTTCAAGTCCTAAACCTGAGCTCTCAATTAGTTCTCTATTATGATCCAGATTGTTGTAAGTCTCCACCAGAACCTGAGTATACTTTCCTAGCTAAAACAACCTTTAAACTTAAAAAGTTCGTGTTAGCTTCCTCTCTATCTTTACCAACTTCCTTCAGTAAATTCTTGTAGTTCACATCCTCATTAAAAATGACATTTCGGCTTCTGATACTTTTAATTTTTTTCAAGACCAGACCTTGAACCTCTTAACACAAGTTGGATAGCTCATGAATATTCTTTTCTTAACCATTGGTTATAGTTTTCCCTCATATGCATGAAAATAACAGACACAACCAAACTTCTTAAGATTAGAAATACCAAGAGTAGATTTAGACCATACCTCTTTTGGCGTTCTGTTTTCAATTGCTGAAGAAGGAGATTGGTTTATCAGGTACAATGCAGTGTTCACTGCTTCTGCCCGGAAAGACCTTGGTGAGCCAAATTCATTCAGCATGCTCCTCACTTTGTTTGGTATAGACATATTCATGCTCTCTTCCACACCATTCTGTTGAGGTGTATAAGCCACATAAATATGCCTTGCATTCCTTTGCTCTTTCCATAAAGAGACATATTCCCCATTGCAGAACTCTAATCCATTGTCAGTCCTTAGCTTCTCTAGCTTCAGCCCTGATTGGTTTTTCACTTGCACCTTCCATTCTACGAACTTCTCATAATCCTGATCATTTTTCCTCAAAAAAATATACCCAAACCTTTTTAGAACAGTCATCCACCAAGCTTAAGAAATCGTGAAAATTATTCAGGTGTCGATGTTGAGCCCCACAAATCTGCATATACATAATCAAGACATTTCAGAGATGAATAACTACCAGCAGAGAAACTCACCTTGTGTGCTTTTCCAAACACACAACTCTTACAAAATAAAATGGTTCACACTTTTTCTTTGTCCAAGTAACCCTTCTTCACTTATGTCCAACTTTTTCTGACGTATGTGGCCAAGTATTCTGTATCACAGTTGAGTCTCTTTATGCTTACTGCATTAACCTCACTGATGAATGTGGTACCAAGCAGAAAATATAATAAGCCATTCCTCTTAGCCTTCAGGACCATTCTGAACCCCGTCCTCACTTTCAAGATACAATTTTCAGATCCAAAAAACACCCTTGGCTTTAAAAAGTATCAAGTGATAAAAATTTTCTGGAGAATTATGGCACATATCTGCCATTAGTGATTGAAACACATGAGCCGTGTGATGTCTTTAGTTGAACAGTTCTAATTCCATTCAAATCCGAGAAAGTCTCATTCGCTATTCTGACTGGCCCTGCCTCATACTCTTTCATTTTTGAAAACCAATCATTCCTTGGATTCATATGAAATATACATCATGTGTCTAAGATTCATATCTCATTAAAATCCATTGCTTCAGATGAGTTTTCCTCACACACCACCAATGATTCCACAAAATGCAGAAGACTCTCCCTTCTCCCGATGTTGATCCTTTTGATCGAATAAAGCTCTCTTGGAAAATTTTTTAATGTGTCCCTCACTTCCAAATGTCCAACAAGTTGGTTTCTTTCCTCTTGACTTTGACATAAATTTCCCTTGGTTCTTATTTACTCCTGAGTCCCGATTGTTGGTTGTTCCTCTATTTGAATTTGAATACAACCCTACACCTTGAGTCTTGTTTGCTTTTCCAGATTCACCAAACTCCAGCTACTTTGAATGAATGGCATTCACAAATTTGTTAAGTGTCAAAGATGATTTTCTATATCTCAACATATCTCGCGGCTGATGAACTGCTTTGGAAGAGACATCAAGAGGAGGATGACCTAATCCTCTTCTGATATATTCAATATGATATTCCCCAAGTCTAGGATAATCGTCAAGAACTAATCAATATTTGACTCAATCGATATAGATTCTTTCATCTTATACCCATCCATCCTTTGTCTTAAGTAAATTCGATTCGGTAGAGTTTTTGACATATACAATTGATCTAATTTCCTTAACATCTCAACAACAGTAGGTAGGTGTAAGGTCTTCCTAAGAATATAAATAGTTAAACTTTGAACAATGGGCTTCTTACCTTTCTTTGCTTTTTAGGAAGACCTCGATCCACATTCACGATCAACTTTACCTTAGGATATGACTCTGTTGCCAAACCTTTTCCCTTTGAGTCTACTTCTTCCTTTCTTCGTAATTTATTGTTTCTCCAATTCCTCCTCTTACACTTTCAACGCTTGAGTCAAACTGAGAAACTCCAGAAGCGCATGGATCTTCTCTTTCCAAAGATTGTAGTCAATCATGCTGTTGAATTTCTCCACCTTGATCTTTTTGGAAGACATCCTGTAGTGGTTCCAAATATCACGGCAAGCTCAGATCTTCCATCTTTTGCTATGATAACACTTGTTGTGTTATTGAGCTAAGACAAAACTCCACATATACAATCTAATCTGCCTTACAGGAAGACATTGAATGCATAAATTGTAAATGACACAAGAGATTTATCAATTTCAGGGGCTAAACCACCACCCTACGAGGAATCTCGGAATCCACTATATCAAAACATCACTAACTATATCTCCGACTAGGATCTCTTGACAATCTTAAGTTCTCTCACCAAGAATCACTTTTTGTTGTAAAACCTTCCAATATAATTAGTTATTCGAGCATACAACAGAAAAAGAGAACCTCAAAGATTATAAACTCAATCCCTCTCTCATACCAGGAATCATTACTCCCTTTTAACGACTCCTATTATGACCTTTCCTTTTCGAAAACTTAGCTCCAGCCTTCTGCAAGCGTTAGTCTTAGAGATATGCTAAACAACATTGTCTTCGGTCTAGCTCTAAACCAACTTCCAAATCAAACATGATATATGGTTAATTTATCACCCGGTTGGATTTAACAACAACATGAACTAGCTAATTAGAAGAAAAACCAATTCCTATATTTATCTTGATTCATTTACAATTTCAATATAACAACAAATTCACTTTATCTAGGAGTCATTTTGACAAATTTCGGCGTTACTTCTATAACTTTTTTGGTTGATAATTTTTTTTACTGATGTCACTCTCACTAATACATGGTTTATAAGATTACAAAACCGCACATCTGTCAAATATGTCAGATGATTTTTTCATACATTTTTTATTTTTTGAGTGTTGTTACAAAATTATATCTATGGTAATACTGCTCTAAGCTAAAATAAAAAATGTGAATAAAAATTATATGCGGGTGTAGCCTAAATACTTACTTAGTTTTACATAAATAATAATTGCTCATTATCTAAAACAAAATATATATTTTCTTACAAAAAATTTGAAGCTAAAAATTTTGATTACAAAAATTATGGATTCCAATTCATCTCCATCCCGTACAAACCATGTTTGGTCCCTTTGTTCCATGTACCAGTAAAAAATGAATGTTTAGATGTCCGCCACGTGTGACATAGTTTATGTTGTCTCCGAGCACTCTTGAACTTAATGATTTGGCAGCCAAAATTAGGTTCGTAACTAATTTTATTTTATTAGATTTCATAACTATAGATGATAATATATGTGTTGCTGTGATAATGTTATATAAAACGAGTCGAGAAGAAAGCAAACACTAAAATTTATAAAAGAAAGAATAGTGCGTTTCATCTTAGACGTGTTAGTGGCGTGTATAAACCGTATAGGTAAGATTCACCATCATGCTATTTGATGTTCCACTTGGCTACTTTTCATGTTAATCTTATTTCTACCCAAATATTATCGTATCCAACAATAATCTCCAATTATTTCTTAGATAATCTTTGTTTTTTCATATAGAAAATCAGTGCGTAACATTCAACTAGTTGCTAATATATATTATTGGAATTATATGATAGATCTATATGTTTTAAATTAAAATCCATATTTCTCTTTTTACTAGTAGTATGTGACATGAATGTACATTTTTTTTTCTATGACCAAAAAGGATTTGAATATTTTTAGAATTTATGGACATTGTATAATATTTTCATAGAAAAGTTATTTATACATAGAAGATTTCGACTTGAAAGTATATATTTATTTCTTCATATTTGATTTGTTTCTCGTTTAAAATTTTCTAAAGAAGTTTACTAAAATAATATTATTTAGAGTTAGTCCGCGTTTTGAGCAGATATATTTTTGACAATATACAAATTTAACCGTATACTAGAGTTTTGACCCGCGCAACCGCGCGACTTTTTTAAATAATTTTAGACATTATTAATCATATTTAGATTTTTCGAGTATCAAATTTATAATTTTTGGTTATTTCAAATTTCGGATTCAGGTTTAGGTTCAAAACTTTTAAAATTTTCAGTTATATCGAATTCTGAGTTCGGTTTAGATTTGAGATTTTCGAACTTTCAAATTTCCTCGGATACTCGTAAGGATTCAGTTCAGATAATATCCAATACACAAAATACCGTGAAACAAAACCCGTATCTAAAAAAACATAAGATAACTAAACTTAAATTTTTATAGTTTATATAAATTATTTATAAATTTCTATAGGTTTTTTAAAATTTTATCACTTTATAATTTTTTTGAATTTTTGTAACAAACTTTATTTAGAACATAATAATATTGTAATATAATTATTTTAAAAGCTATGAATCTATATAAAATTTGAAAACAAACTATATTTAAATTTGCTGAAAATTGATGATTTTAAATTGGGTTAGTTTACAATTTTGATAGTAATTAAGTGAAAAGAATATTAAAATATTCTAATATGTTTGTTGGAATATGTAAATGGGTAAGTAGAGTTATTTTAATTTATTACACATGAAAAAGTTTATGTCTTCTCTTTTAATAAGATAGATTATTTGTGCGTATGATTAATTTTTTATTTGGCAAATGTGATAAAATTAAATTAATTAATTAAAAATACTATGTGTTTAATAGTCTAGATATATATTTATTTTAATTGTTACGTCACAAATGAATTAGTCTAAATAAAATTGGTATGATAGATTTTTTTTGAGTGACTCTATTTTAACAAAGTAGATATTGTAAAAGTATGAACATGTATATTCTTTTAACTCAAAAATATCAGAGCTAATATTCTAGTTTAAATATTGATGTTTATATTTAAAAGGTATATTTGAATGACCAAACTAGATGACAAACATGAAATTTAGATTAGAATACATTGCATATATTAAGATATTTTACATCGAAGCCAAGTTAATTTCCCCTTAATAATACGTTTAATACTTCTCTATATCTTTTCAGATTGATTTAGAACTATACACCATACTGATTGTAGGAACTACATAATTTAAAATCTTTCTCATTCTAGTTATGATTACAACACGATCATGTGCTTTTACAACAATAATAGTTAATAATCGTTTGTCTTTTATTTAACCTTTAAAATATAAAGTCGGTTAAAAAGCGCAGCGTTGTCAAATTAGATACCGATAAGTATATGTCTAAAGTTTTTTTTAATTCAAAATATGAAGAAATATTTGTAACTCCATTATTGTTACAGTGCAAATTGCAACACGAACCATTTAACATAATCAAATTGATATAGTAAAAAAAGATATGAAAAGAACTTTTCAATCAAGCAATACTATAAACATTATTAAAATTAAAATAAACACGAAAGCGATTGAGCACTACTAGAAAAAATGAAGAAAGGTGGCATATGTTTAATACTTAATTTAGAAATTCAAACGAAAATATAGTTTTAATCAACACTACATACTACTTTCAGGAATTACACCGACCGCCGTCAGAATTTTACGTATATGCATGTAAAATATAAGGTGTGAAGCTGGTGAAAATGAACTAGTCACGATTTACTTTGATTGCCTTTGACATTCCAAAGAGTACAAAACTCTTCATTATTAAATGCAAATTTGAATATCATGTGGCGTTCAGAGCCGGCCTTGAGCATAAGCTAGGTAAGCGACCGATTAGGGCCACCAACATTTTGAAAACAATTTTAGGCCATCAAAAAAAATTTCTTATGATAATATTTATATATATAGGGTCACCAAAGTTCAATTCACTAAAGAGATATTATTTAGAAATGTTTAGCATGTTTTAAAATATATATGCAATTGATATTTTTGAAATTTCAAATAATATATTTAGAAAACGGCCATTGATATATAGTTTTCGATTAGGGCCACTACTCTTGTTAGACCGACCCTGGTGGCGTTATATGTGAGTATGCCACATGTACTGATCGGGGGCATATGTACCAAACAAGATCACATGGACCATGTCACCATTTGCTAAATATGCTGAAAATTAACATGTTTGATGTGAAATTTCTTAGTTGTAACAATTGCTATACTTGGTTTTATGCGACATCAACATTTCAACAAATAATTCAATCTAATTGTGGTACTATAGTCCTCAATTTGTGATATTAATTATGTTCATCAATTAAATGTATTTATTATAATTTCAGAAAAGTAAAATATAATATAACAAATAAGCTATGAATCTTATTGGCAAAAAATAGAACCTAAACCTATCAAAGTAGAAACAGAAGAACGTATGGTTAGAACAAAAAGCGTATTAAAAGGAACCCATTTGCATCTTGATTATTATTATTTCCACCTTTCGTTTTAGGTCTCACTCACTTATTCAAAGGCAAACTAAATGATTTGAATATATTTTAGGTGTGTTGAATAAGTAAATAATTAGCAATGTAACTTTTCAACTTTATGGAGTCTGTGTGGTTCTTCTACGGTCAAAGGGACTGGTTCCATCCAACTATGAAGATTCCTTATTAGACGGTTAAAACTCGTTCCCAACCATCACTCCTCGTCCCTCACTTTTTGAGTATTTTAATTCAAATACTTAAAACAAAGTGTTCAAATATTTAAACAAAGAGTCTAAGAGATGTCAGGGAAATAGAATAGTGTAGGAGAAGAACATCTGCTTCAATGTTCCATAATACATAAGCCCGTAAATTAGAATCAGAATACAAATTCCCACATATAAGTTAAAAATAAGGAACTTTCAAATGTTATACGTTATTAAGGGACATATGGGAGGACATTGGGGATATAATATTTAGAGTATTTTCTACTGCTAACAAAAGAGCTTTTCTTTTAAAAAAGTTTGTGGTTTCATAGTTCCATTACGCCAGTATTTCGTCGCCTATGGATTACCAATAATATATTGCTTGGCGAAAAGACCTTTAGAAAGTAACATAGTTTATAGGATTCTTAAGATACAAAATAAGGTTATATTGATACGAGAATTATATCTAAATATAATTGAATCACGGTAAATTTCCCATTTTAAGTTTATAATCTCAAATTGAAAACCCTAGCAGTCTCTCTCGCTCTCTCTAATTTGTTTACCGTTTTGAGGGTTTGTTCCGGCTTTCGGTGGTTTGCTTCCAACATTGTGAGTGAACCCTCCTGCTTTTTCATTCCTGGTTAGTTTTTTTGTTTTGCTGATGAATTTTAAGCTTTTGGGATGTTGCCGGTTCTTTGTAGAGCGATGGTCTTATCATTTATTTATGGCTTCTTGTGAAGCGACATCTTTATCGTTTACTGGAGTTAGGCATTTTGATGGTCTCGATTTGTTCAATCTTCCATGTTACAACCGTGAAGAAATCGGTTTGGTGGCTTGTTTTTTTATTTTATCCTTCTCGTTCAATAAGTGAATGGCTTTTGTTAGGCTATCATACATCATAATTGGTGGGGATTGATCTTTTGGAGACAAATCTCCAAAACAGAGTTCTTCTCAACCCGCTATTGTGGATAAAAGAAGAGCCAAACAGAGGATCTGAGCTCATGGTTTATCTGTTTGTCCCTAATTTTCGAATCTTCGATTAGCCGTGTCCACTAATTATTCCTTTCAGGCTTTATGAGAAAACAACTTGCAAGCAAACGAGAAGACATCATTTCCGGAAATTTTCTAATGCTCTCTCGACGAGTTTCCATCGCATGGATGGTGTAAAATTAGCTTTTAGAAGGGTGGACTTTAGTCGTCATCGAAGTGTAATCCGAGGATAGAATATGCTTGACGAATATTCCATATGTTTAAGCGTTTCTTCTCTTTTGTTTGTAATTTGCTTAAAAGATTGCTTCTATTAATAAAATGATCAATTCCAGTGTTGAAAAAAGTTTATAATCTCAAATCATTAACATTATTCTTTTCCTAACATATATTGGTTTTTTTCTTAGAAAATACCACAAACTTAAACCTTCAAAAATAAATTATAAACGGAAACTAAGCCTTAAATCTAGTCTCCTACCTATTAACTGAGAAGTAGTTTAAGTGACTATTGTTTACTTGTCAACTTTTTAAACACTTGTATTTAATTGTTATAATTCTATTGGCTACTACTTTCTAATATTTTTCACTTAAAAAATATACAATCTGCCATCATTTTTACCTAGATTTTTCCATCACTTTAATGGGTCATCATTTAATCGATCATTATTTTTGAGAAATTTATTTAATCACTTTTGCGTTGATTTTTTATTAAATAAATGATTGACTTTTTATTAATTTTTGAACTTTCAAATTTGAAATTATTTTAAATTTTATATTTGCTTCGTAAGTGTTATTAAAATTCTCAAGCTCAATTTTATGTATAAAAACAAGCTCAAGTTATAGAATTTTAGTTTAATATTTTTTATATATTAATTGAGAAGTGGTTTAAGTGAATTATGTTTATATATCAATATTTTAGAGTTTTAACATTAAATTTTCATAATTTCATTGGTCAGAATTTTCTCATATTTTCTAACCAAACCAATGATATTCCAACAACAATAATGTTTTACGTTTAAAAAGAATTAATTTATTAACTAACCACCAAAATACAATAGTGATTTCTCTCATCCAAAAAATATCCCCTATACATTAATTAAGAAGTAAGTTTGCCACATGTCATCACCACAATTGTTTTTATAAAAAAATTATGACATGGCAACTTAATGTAATTTGATTGGTTTTAATTAATTTAATTGCAACTAAAACAATTGACATGACAACCTATATTCTTTGAATAAAATTTGTTGTTGCTAAAGAAATTTAATAGTTAGATCTCAAAAGTATGTCATATACATATTTAATAAAAAAAATTTATAAAACTAAAACTAATAATATAACAAATAGTTGCATAAAATATAATTTTTCAAATATTTGAATAAAACATAACATAATAATTATGAAGTGAGTTTGTCACATATCTTCAATAAGATGAGTTTCAACCAAAAAAATATGACATAACACTTTTAGTTCGCTCCATACTATGATTATAATAACTTTTTATCTAAAAAATTATGATATGGTTTTTTTATAAAATATTATTTCTATTTGATGTATGTTTTAGGTCACATATATAATTTCAAACTTTTTTTAAATTATATTTAAATGATTTCCATAACAATACTTTTGTATTAAATTATATTATAAAAATATTTAGTTTGAATGATTCAAATTTTTCCTTATAATTTACAAAACATTACCAGTTTAAAATGCAATTTAAAATGAATTTTAATTTTTTTAACATTCATCTATGCTCATTATCAAAAAATCTCTACAATAAAAACTATAGAGAATAATAACGTATATAAAAAACACGTTAATAAATATTTTTAAAGTCATAATCATGAATTATATCCTAACCAAAACAAAATCATTAGTTATACTAAATCAAATAAATTATAAACATTTTGACGGTAATTTATCTGCGCATAGCGCGGAGAACCATCTAGTGTATTAACAAATGTTGTCAAAACGAAAAACTCTAGATTATTCGCAAAAAATTAAACTCTTTGTTTTTTAAAAAGAAAACTTATTAATTCAACCACAATGGTAGACTAAAATATTTTTTTTATCTAAATCTGAAAACATAATGTCCATATGATTTATCACCTAAATTAAGAAAGGATAACAAATTAAATTATTGACTGAATTGTTAATATATTTACATCAATTTTTATACTCGAAAAATTTGATAATATCTAAATAAATAATTTATATTGTCTAAACAAAATATTAAAATATTTAAATTTGATTATTAATAAGTAAAAATATATTTCATTATCAAAACAAAAAATTTTTTTATTATATAAATATATTTTATTTTTTTCCACACAAGATGCCGGAAGTCATCTAATATCAAAATTAAAATCCAAAAGCTTAAATTCGAGATGCTTTAAAGCTGTTTATAAAAACGTAGTGATATTGAATCATCACGGACTGGAGAAGATGGCAGTGAACTTTTGGTTCTCTGAGAAGAGATCTTCCGGCTCGA
>OVAN01003978.1:0-27205 GCA_900406275.1 Anastatica hierochuntica
CCGAGCTTCAAGGTTCGTAGAAATTGAAGACGAAAAGAAGGCGTACGCGGAAAAACACACTTCGACAACGAAGACCACGTCCAAGGAGAAACCAAGGGAGGAAAAAGACAACAAACGCTCCTCCAGTGGACACCGACCCGAGGGAAGAAATTCCAAGCATAGGTCTTTTCAGATATCAAACCCACAAAGTTCGGATCGGAGCTCGGGAGCCAACTCCAATTACAAGTCCAGATCCAACACCTGGACACGAAGCGACGGGGCCAGGACCTTAGAGAAGTTCTGCAAATACCACAATACCTCCGGCCACACAACGGAAGAGTGCTACGGATTCAAGCAGTATTTGTTTAATAAGTACAAGGTGGAAGAGCTAGCTAAGAAAAACGATGATCACGAGGGGGCGCGACCTCATAATAACATGGAACCACAAAAACGAGATCGGGAGGCGAGGCAAATGGAGAAGACAGAACCTCCTACAACTCGGAAGCGAATCAATATGATAATGGGACCAAGTCCTTTCTTCAACGACACGGTCTGGTCAATAAAGAGTTACAGCAGGCAGGTGAACTCGACGACTGATGACGTCCAGGCGGCAATCAGGGAAGATACCGTCATAGAATTCTCGGAGTGGACAACTAGGAGCGTCGCGCGTCCTCATAACAACGCCTTAGTACTTGAACTCATGATTGAGGATTGCGAGATAGGTAGAGCTTTAATCGATTCAGGCAGCTCGGTGAATGTCCTCTACAAGGAGACACTCCACAAAATGGAGATCCCAGAGGAGCGCATAAAGAGATCAAAGCAACCACTAACCGCCTTCAACAGTGCTACCACAATGTCGATGGGGACAATCAAGCTCAACACTTTCATTGGCAGTGTCAACATGGAGACCAAATTTACGGTGGTAGAGGCCCCAAACATATACAATGTGATATTGGGAACTCCCTGGATTCCCTCGATGCGAGCAATCCTGTCTACCTACCACCAGTGTATAAAATTCCCTACCAAGCATGGGGTTGTAACCGTCCACGGGAGTCAGCGGACGGCAAGATTGTGTTATGTTAACGAAAACAAACCACACAGGTCCCAAGAGCAATACACATTCCAAATCCGCGCTCCGGAGTCGAGTCCAGACGTAACAGATCAAGCTGAACCATCCAATCCCGAGCTGAGTAAAGTCAGGCAGGTATGTATTGACCCTGACAACCCTGACCATTGCGTGGGAATCGGGACGAACCTTGAGAAGGAAATTTTCAAGGAGTTAGTGGTGTTCCTTAAGGAGAACAAACACACTTTTGCCTGGACAATAGATGACATGCCGAGAATAGGTTTGGACGTCACATTCCATGAGCTCAATGTCGATCCGACCTACAAGCCAGTTCGCCAAAAGCGAAGGAAGCTCGGGACAGAAAGAGCAGAAGCGACCAACGCGGAGGTAGAACGGTTGGTCAAAGCCGGTTCAATCATTGAAGTTAAATATCCAGAATGGTTAGCCAACCCGGTGGTTGTCAAGAAGAAGAATGGCAAATGGTGGGTATGCGTAGATTTCACCGACCTCAACAAGGCATGCCCAAAGGACAACTTCCCTCTTCCACACATAAATCAGTTAGTGGAGGCCACAACTGGAAACCAATTGATGTCCTTCCTTGATGCCTTCTCCGGGTATAACCAGATACTTATGCACCCTGACGATAGAGAAAAGACGGCTTTTGTGACCGACCGGGGACTCTATTGCTACAAGGTGATGCCATTCGGACTAAAAAAATGTCGGAGCGACATATCAGAGGTTGGTAAACAAGATGTTTTCCGACCAGCTTGGAAGAACAATGGAGGTGTACATTGACGACATGCTGGTCAAGTCATTATGTGAAGATGACCACGTCGACCATTTACGAGAATGTTTCTCGGTCCTCAACAAATATGGCATGAAGTTGAATCCGAAAAAATGCACATTCGCCGTCACCTCCGGAGAGTTCTTGGGGTACCTGGTGACCCAGCGTGGGATTGAAGCCAACCCCAAGCAGCTTTCCGCTATAATGAACATGAAGTCGCCAACCACAATGCGGGAAGTACAATGCCTCATAGGACGGATAGCGGCCCTAAGCAGGTTCATTTCCCGATATACCGACAAGTGTCTCCCGTTCTACCAGAAGCTTCGCTCCAACTAGAAGTTCGAGTAGGACGAGTCCTGCGAAGAGGCATTCGTCCAACTGATGATATACCTGACCACACCTCCGATACTGTCCAAACCGGAAACCGGTGAAGTGTTATATCTTTACATAGCGGTGTCAAGCGCGGCGGTTAGCATAGTCTTAGTTCGGGAAGAAAGCAACGAGCAGAAGCCCATTTTCTATATCAACAAGTCCCTGGCCGATGCCGAGACTAGGTATATGGTTACTGAGAAACTGGCGCTCGCTGTGGTCACATCAGCACAAAAGCTTCGCCCATACTTCCAGTCTCATTCCATTGCCGTATTATCCAATCATCCACTCCACACCATACTCCACAGTCCGACACAGTCAGGATGCCTAGCCAGGTAGGGGATCAAACTTAGTGAATATGACATCGAGTATAAGCCCAGAACAACGCTGAAATCGCAAGTCTTGGCGGATTTCATCATTGAGATAATCCCATAACCGAGCTCTGAAGCAGAGGTCCCGGACACCTGGACTCTACACGTGGACGGTTCTTCCTCCACTAAGGGGTCTGGCATTGGGGTGCAACTTGTATCCCTGACCGGGGAGACTCTAGAGCAATCTTTCCGATTAGCATTCCCGACCTCCAACAACGAGGCAGAATATGAAGTGCTGCTTGCCGGGCTCCGACTCGCAAAGAGTCAAAGCAAAGAGGATCGGCGTCTTCTGCGACTCCCAGCTCGTCGCGAATCAATTCAACGGGGAGTACGAGGCTCGGGACGACCGCATGACAGCATACCTAAAACTGGTGCAAGGAGAAGCTGTAGCGTTTGACGAATTTTCTCTAACCAAGGTGCCACGCAGGGAAAATTCTGCCGTCGACGCCCTAGCCGCGCTAGCCTCCGCCTGTGCCGACAATCCCAGTCGTACAATTCCGGTGGAGACTTTGTCCAGGTCAAGCATTAGCGAGATTCTTGCCACTCCAAGCTCAGAGTCCCATGACGACCAACCGGACCAGCAGCAAGCGATGGCACTTCACGAAGACGACCTTGGCGAGGACCCCGGCGCCGCCGCCCTTGAAGGAATTAGAGAGGGAGATGACTGGAGAAACGAGATAAGGAGTTACATTGCTGACGGCAACGTCCCAGCTAACAAATGGCAAGCTCGAAAACTAAAGCAGCGGAGCGCGTGCTACACTCTATCTGAAGACAAGATCTTCAGAAGGAGTGAAACGGGCGTATACATGTACTGCATGCACGGAGACGAGGTCAAGCAAATAATCAAAAAGATCCACTGAGCAGTTAAAAGGAACAATGCCGACGGCAGGTCGCTAGCACAAAAGATACGCAAGCAAGGCTACTACTGGCCCACTATGGAACGGGATTGTCAGGCGTATGCAAAGAAATGTGAACGATGCCAGAGACATGCCCCCATCATTCATCAGCCGACCGAGCTAATGAAGTTGGTTATGACACCCTATTCTTTTATGCGCTCGGCAATGGATATCGTCGGCCCGCTGCATAAATCGGACAAAAAGCAATATCTGCTTGTTCTCACTGATTACTTCTCTAAGTGGGTCGAGGCGGAAGCCTACGACACGATTAAGGATAAGCAGGTCATCGAATTCTTGTGAAAGAACATCTTATGCCGACATGGGATCCCGCATGCAATCATTACGGATAACGGCTCGCAGTTCATCTCAAGAGATTTTGAGCATTTCTGCTTGGTCTACAAAATCACAATCCAATATTCAGCGCCCCATAATCCCCAAGGTAACGGGCAAGCCGAAGCAACAAACAGGCGTATTGTTGAGGGTCTCAAGAAATGGCTGACAACCAAGAAGGACAGCTGGGCCTTCGAGCTGGATGGAGTACTATGGTCACGCCGAACCATACCGCGACGTGGCACGCAGCAGTCACCTTACTCCCTCGTGTATGGCGTTGAAGCAGTTATACCTGCTGAGGTATGAGTGCCAACACTCCGCCGTCGAATCCTCCCCGAGGATGCACCCACTAACGACGAGCTATTAAGAATCAACTTAGGCACGATTGAAGAGCAGCGGGAGCTCGCCTTTGTCCGCCTTCAAGCCTACCAAAACCAGGTTGCCAAGTACTACAACAAGCATGTTAGTCCACGCGCATTCCAAGAAGGAGACTTGGTCCTTCGACGTGTGGTCCAGAACACGTCCGAGTATCAGGTCGGCAAGCTCAGAGCAAGTTAGGAAGGTCATTACAGCATCGCCAAAGCACTGCACCCATGGATTTATGAACTTCTCCGCATGGACGGCATGCGGGAACCTTGTCCATGGAACTCGGTGAACTTAAAGAAGTACTATTGCTAAATTTCATGTCTGCGTGAGCTTCCTGTTAAGCAAAAAAAAAAAACACCAGTCCCGTGGACCTCAATGTAATCGAACTATGGAAAGGCTTGATCCCTCTGGGTACGTAGGCAACCCGTTGTGGGTGCAGCTGTTATAATAAAAAAACATTCTTTTGAATAGTTCATGATTCAGGTCCTTTATCTTACGAAGCTCGGTTGTGTCGGCACCCTGGCCAGGTTCTCCGACCTCTGAGTTAGCAGTGCACTTCTCATAAGTGCCTAGGTGAAACGACACCATGGATGTGGAAAGGCATCCTTTGAATGATTCCCCACAGTCCGGTATGACTTAAGCATACCCTCATAGGAAAGTCGGACCACGTCCGCAGAACACTCAAAAGCAAAAATCCCCTTTTACTTAAGGGAGAAGCCTTGGGTGTGGCACGGGATAAGCTAGCACAGCGCTGCGCCCAAACGCCAAGTCCTGAAACAGGGTAAGCCGGGGACATTCCTCGCACCTATGTTCGCTACTAAAAATAAGAGTGAACTCAGTATGAGGGCCCTCGCGTTCCACAATCCATTAAACTTGTGCTTACAGACAACACTCTCCTTTTGTTTACATTCTCCTTTTGCATCACTAGAAAAATAAAAAGGCAAAGGTAAAAACGACAAAACAGATAGTTGAGCACTTGAGCATCAACAAGATGCTTTCGTGTGCCTTAACTTGAGCATCAACAAGATGCTTTCGTGTGCTATGATCTAAGCATCAACAAGATGCTTTCGTGTGTTGGAGCTGATGAGCTTCAGACTGAAGTGGGAATGGCTATGGGGAAGGTTCTTGGCACTTGGGCAAGATGCTTATCCTCCGAAGCTTTGTTGTATAGCTAGAATCAAGTGTCCAGGCTATCAATGAACGCTATTTTCAGGAATTGTGCTGGTTGTACCAAGCCAGGACAGTCTAGAGAGGCTGTTCTGGGCTGCGATCTGCTGGCTAAACAACAAGAGAGAACTAGGTGGATTGAGGTTAAGTAAAAGATAAGTAAAGCAAGTCATAAAATCTTAATTTTAAAAGTTTTGGATAAAAGCCTTCCCAGACACCGAAAGTTAGGTTCAAAAAAAGCAGAAACACCAATAAAAGGCAGATGAAGGTTTAAAAACTACACAAAGAAATATCAAGGCCACATGCGGCCTACCCTTGGGTCTCTTCCTGGTCTTTGGCGAGTTCAGAGGCTACGCAAGGGGAGATGGCAGCAACATTGGAACCGCACTGATCAATCTGGAGGGCTGGAGGAGCAGGCAGGGCGTCATCAGCGGCAGGAGTCTCCACAGAAGGTACCAAGGCTGGAGCAGCTAGAGCCATGGCTAGCTCGGAGGGATCAGCAGCTACTGAGGAGACCTCGACCTCAGCAGGAGCAGGAGTGGAAGCAATGAGGGTGGCCAAAGAAGACCCTTCAGAGCTATCTGACACTGGGGAGACCCGGAGGTCTTCAGCAAGGTTAAGCTCAATGAAATCCATCTCATTGAGCTCGTCAGCAAAGCCCTCGAGATCCGCCGTCATGTTCTCCTTCTCGGCGTCGAGGTCGGGCTCAGTCCCTTTGGCCTTGCTCTCTTTGATCTTTTCAATAAAATCAGCTCGGGCCTTGGCTTGAGACTGCAAGAGGGCATTCTCCTGCACAAGCTTTGCATCCTCCAGAGCTCGCTCAACCCTCATGAAACGAGCCTTGTACTTAGCGGCAGCTTCCTTCCTAGCTTTCTTGGAGGCCTTCTGAGCTTCCCTCTCAATTTGAGCTTTGAGGCGGGAGACTGTCTCCTCGTGAGCTTTGGCAGCACAGTCATGATGCCACGACATATCAGAAAACTTCTTCTCCGCTGCCTCCAGCTTGGCGTCCATCCGCTCCTCCTCCCTTTGAGCCTCGCTGCGAGATTCCTGGAGCTCGTTGAAGATCTCATCAGCGTTAGTCTTGACTTCAGCCAACCGGGTTTCCATCTCCTCCATCCTCTTTCGGGCTTGCTCCTCAGATGCCTTGAGCTTCCAAAGGGCTTGGGACCAGGATGCCTCAAGGGCTTCATTCTTGATCTCGACCTCGACAACCTTCCGGGCCATATCCTTCAGCTCAAATTCCCTTTTGGTGGCCAGCTTGACAGCCTTGCTGCGCATACCCTTCTCGATGTTAAGCGCGGTGTGATCCTGGTACCACTGCGACTTCATACGGGCCAGCTCCGCCTCATATTCCAGCCGGATGCGGTTGAAGAAGCCCATTCCCTAGACACAAGAAAGTGTGAGTTAGGAGGAAGTAATCCAACATGAGGAAATAGGAGCTAAGGAGGTTGCCTCCGTATAGCGGACACAAAACTCCTGGTAGGAGTCTGATTGCATATGGAACTTCGTTGGAGGGGCCGGGCTGTCAGGGAGTTTGACCCCTTCACAGAACCTCACAGCAGCTTCTCTTCCGTGTCCAGGGGAAGAGGGCTCAGGGAGGTTGAACCTCAGAGCTAGGCCAGCATCCAGAGGCTGGGAAGAGAGGGTCACGGGCTCCGAGCTCGCGGGAAGCCCTTTGTCTTTTGACTTCCTGGGTTCTAACCTTGACGGGTCAGAAGACCTCGTCTCTTCCGACCTCCAGCGGTCAGAAGAACATCTCTCACCCGATCTGCTCGGGCCAGAAGATCTCCCCTCCTTGGTGCGCTGCCTCTTTGAGGAGCCTGTGGAAGGGGAGGGGGAACGCTTCTTGGAAGGGGGATCGCGAGCTCGTAGATCTTTCTTTCCTGAGCTCCCGGTGGGCTTCGTGGTGCTCTCCTTCTCCTTCCTCTTCCTGGTAGCATCGCTGACCACAACAAGAGAAGCCTCGTGGTTTGAGGGCTGAGCGGCAGCAGGAGCTTTTGGCGGAGGAGGGGGCATCAAGCCAGAAGCAGCAGCTGGGCCTATGTTCCCAGGAGTCTTCTTGGGGATAGGAGCCCGCTCCCTGCTCTCGGAAAGATCAGGGACCTGAGTATCAAGGCGGCCTTCTCTTTCCTGATCTTCTCCACCGAGGCACTCGCCTCGGCAGTGACTTTTTCATCAGCTGCTCTTTTGTCAGCATCAGTTTTCTCCTCCTCAGACTTTTTGGCAGCAACCTTTTCTTTCTCGGCCTTCCTGCGACGAGCCTCAGCAGCTCGCTGTTCCAAATCTGGAAGGACCATGGTAGGACGCACCATCTCAGACTAGGGTAGCTGGATTCAGAGAGGAGAAGGCGGAGGAGGTCTGTCTGCTCTTTCTGCGATAACCCTAGCAACAGCTCGGGCAATGCGATCGAGGGTAAAGAAGGCCCAGGCTATGTTGGAAGCACGCTTCAAATAAGCTATCACCTCTTTAAGGTTAACAGGGAGAGAGGGTTTCTTGCGTTCTGGAACAATTGCAAAAACAAGAAGAGAAAGCGTATTAGAGAAAGTGAAGACAGGAAAAGCATCAACAAGAAGCGACCTAAAATAGGTCGACTACCAAGTTCCAGGTTCCACATCCGTCGTGTGGAACCAACAAACTATTCCGGAAATGAATTGACGTCAGCCAGGATGTAGAAGTACGCCTGTTCCCAGAGGTCATTCTTGCTATCAGGAAAGGTGACCAGTTGCGGGCGACCGGAGATATAGAAGTGCCCCGACTTGTAAGAGGCTTTGAAATTGGTAAGGAGCTCCAGTAATTGGACTCCTAGCTCCACGTATCTCTCGGAAGCGATAACAATCAAGCCAAGGATCATTGTAATACTCCCGGCTGTTAACTGAGAGAAGGCGATGGTCCGATGCCGGCAGAATAGAACAAAGAGCTCCGGCAGGGGGAAGAAGAAGTGGCTCTTGAGGAAGTAGGACTCGTAAAGGCAGAAAAAGCCTTCAGGAGGAGTCCAGGGTCTCTCCGCAGGGGTTGGGAGTTGAATGAACACCGAGTCAGGGATCCCACACTTCTCTCTCAGAGAACTTATCGACTTGGGTGTGCTGGTGGTCGGCGCAATGTTGAAGATTGGGGCAGCAGGAGCGATGGCTAGCGGCACCGCCATAATCGCGTGAGCAGGGCCAATCTCCTCAGTCTCACCTCCCCCCTCTAAATCCATAAGAGTGAAAGGGGAGAATTCCTCCTTCTCCTCAGAGTCTGGGCGATAGATTGGGAGATCGACTGGAGGAGAAGGGGGAAGGGGTCTTTCAGTGGGAGACCCTAGAGTGTCTCTGACCGCGAGAGACGAAGACGCAGGGCCCTGATCAGAAGTTGAGGCGGCCGCGGAGGCAGAAGTGCGCTTCGACGGTTTCTTGCGAACTAGAGGAGCGACGGGATCCATGGAAGCTTTGAAGGAGCAGGGGAGACGCGGAAGAACAAGGATTGCAGAAGACGAATTGCAGCAGAAACATAAATCGCGAGAATAAAACAAACAAATAAGGAGAATAGGGAAAACGGAGCAAACCTTTCTTTTTCTTCAAAGGGGAAGTCGAATCGTAATGAGGAGGGAAGGCAAAAGGTCCCACCTTTCAATGACACGTCTCTTGAGCATGGTGACGTGGGCGGCGGATTAGACGCATCTGGGACCCACGAAGCAAACCAAATCTTTCCAAAATCTCGCTACAAAAGATCTCCAAATCAATTTGCCAGTTCATTTAAGGCAATTTTGATCGGTTTATTCCGAATTGGATCCAATTATAATCCGCTTGCCTTAAGAGAAGCTAACCACAGGATCTCCGACCAGCTTCCATAAACCAAGCTCCGGGGGCTATTGATGGAGGTGGTACCCACCATACCCGGTTCAGAGTAAACTGATCCAGAAGCCAATTAAAGAACCGGGGTGCTAATGGGCCGCTGAGGCCCGCTAAGAAGGAGCCGGCCAAGGGATGAATCAAAACTGAAGAATCGACATTAAATGAGAGGGATTAATATGCATTAATGGAGCGGTTACTAGGAGAAGGGAGGATAAAAGGAGGAGAAGGAGCTCAAGGAGGGGGATCGGATTTTCTTGAGAGATTACTAGCAATCAAACTTTGTAACCATATTCTCATATTATCAATAAAACTAAGACTTTTTCTGACATTACGTTGCAAATTGCATACCCCGTATTCTTGTGTGGATTTCGAATCCAACATGCGGTGTACAAGCAAATCACAGAAACAATACGATCTCTAACGCCACCAACCCAAGGTGATGGTGATGATGTACAATTGTGAAAATGGGGTCACAATGACTAAATAAAGTTTCTTGGCTTCAAGTACTTGGAAAAAAATTAGCCACACAACACCACGGGTACCATGAACTCGCATCATATGCTTCCCTCATGCGATTCCACATTATTCATTCGTCCATTGGCTTGCTATCAAGGACTGATTATCCATATCAACTCGTATGCAGGGGTGGGGCATAACTCAGCCACATACTTTCTGCGGTGAGCTCAACGAATCAAGAGACCATTTGTTTTTCGCTTGTTCTTGTTCTTACACTCTATGGTATGAGATTCGTGGTGGCACTTTATGTCGCTTCCTTACACCAGAATCGACAAGAACCCTCCGAAGTATTCACCACCTTGCTACACCTCCACTTGAAAAGGTATCAATCAAACTAACTTTTCAAGTAGTTATATATAACTTAGGGAATGAGAGAAATGGTTGAGGGCACTTGCATGGTACACATACATATAGCCAACTCCTAAAGATGGTGGACAAGACCATAAGAACATGGGTTCTTAGCTTGGCTTACTTTACGGACAATAAGAATGCCGACTTGCTATGTAAATGGGAAACAAACTGTGGGCATGATTGATCACTGTACCCAACCCTTCATTTTTTCATTATAGTTAGACAATTATAAACTTTATTTTGTGCTCTGTTGAACCATTAATGTAAATAGGTTTTTTTAATCTTTTTTTTGATAAAAAAACCTATTTGTTTATCAAAAAATTTAACTTTCAAAAAAGAAGAATATATGACACCTTACTCTCCAATAAAATCAATGAATTTTTTGCCTTAAGCAAAGAAGAATCCGTAAACTCGAGTAAAAAAAATGTCAACCTAATAGAATATAAAATTAATATTAATAGCTATTTTTTATTCTTAAATGCAATTATAAACAATTTTAAAGATTAAATGCCGTTTACGTTTTGTGGGATATAACTTTGATTAATTTACAGAAATACATTTAAAAGGAAAAGAAATTTTACATTTACACCTGTCTTTTAATGGTTCTCAAATATACACTTCAAATATTAGAGTTTATGGTTTAGGGTTTAAGGTTTAATGATTAGGGTTTAGGGTTTAGCTATTAGGGTTTAAAGTTTAGGAATTATGGTTTAGGGTTTAGAGTTTAACGTTTAGGGTTTTTTTTATTCTAGGGGTATAATGGTATTTTTCATTAAAAAGGAGGTGTAAAAATAAATTTTTTTCAAGCAGAGGTATTTTTGAAAAACAGACAATACAAAGGTGTATTTTTGTAAGTCTCCCTATAACTTTTTAACTTTGTAATTGTGGGGAACTAAGTATTTAAATTTCGGTATGTAGTGCATTAGAAGAGACACAAAGCAGGTGTGGACATGTTTAGATATTAAATTTTTTGAAAAAATAATCGTTAATTCAAATATAACGAAAAAACTTCTTTTTGTGAAAATCTTTATACTTAAATCTGTGTTAATTTCATATTTGAAAAAATATTATAATTTAATATTAAAATATAAATTACATATGTTTAAAATTAAAATCCTTTTAAACTAACAAAATAAAAAAAGAAATCCTGCAAAGTTACGAGGATAATGATCTAGTTATAAACTTTGAAAGATATAAAGAGAACAATAAGTTAGCAAAAACTGTAGTCTTCTCAGTGTAGAAAGGAGAAAATAAAGATTGAAACTTTAGTTTTCTTATTTCATTTTGCTTAAAAGATCCGATCACACATTATATAGTATTTATATTGAAATCATTGTTGTAATCATGAGCTGTCTTCAAGCCACTTGTCATCATCCTGCTTCATCACCGGATCCGAGGTGGTCAAATCGATTGTGAGTCTTAATCTCCATGTTGTATTTACTACCTTGTGCTCTCTTTCCTTTTGGTTTTGGCTCAATCCTCTGTTTGTCCTTTTGTATCAAAGAAGACCGTTGTGTTGTTTACTCCTTATGCTGATCGTTTTGATTAGTTGTGTTGTTGGGCTTGTTTTGACGTTGGCCCAGAACGTCGTAGATGATCGGGAAATTGAGTCGGAAAACTTATTCCTAGGCCATTAAAGGTAAAATGGTCTTAGGAATAAATGGTAAGGATATTCACCGAAGAAAAATGGGTTTTTCTCGGAGAAATATTTTTCCCGACTGTTCGGACACTGTACGGAACGTTCGGATCTGAGAAACGAACGTCCCAACACGTTCTGGCTCGATCGGGCACTGCCTGGCACGTTCGGATACGTTCGAGACAGTGTAAGACACGTCCAGACAGTGTCCAGGCAGGTTCCTGCGTGCCTGGATCACCAGCATGGTTGCCTGCATCAGTAGAAGCAGCTGGACACGTGTCAACACGCGGGCCGAACGCAGTGTCCAGCAGCTTCCCTTCGGCCGACAGCTCGTACTTGTGGCCAGCAAGGATTTTCACGAGCCAAATCATTTTCCTTCGTGCATCCAGCCCTATAAATACCCTTAGACCACGCCTTAGTCTCCCCCATCCCAAAACCAAAGCATAGCACACGAAGAAAACCTTCCCGAACGCTAAAATCTTTTCCCGACCGTAGCCGATTACTGTCCGAGTGTGGCAGAACTGTCCCGACCGTAGAATAACCTGTCCGAAAGGAAATTCTCAGGTAATAACTTTCGGCCTTAGTTTTTCTTAGCATTTTCGTAGCCTAAGTGTGCAAATAGGTTCAGATCCCATTTTCGACTAACGAAACATGGGGAAATCCTTTTCTATCGTTCTAAACAACAGGTTTAGAGGTCCAAAACTCTACCAAAATTTCCGTAGGAGCTGAATCCTTCCCGTACCTAACCCAACCGTTTTATCCGAACCCTAAGGTGAGTCTCGGATTATAGGATGGTTAGCTAGGAGCGATTAGCGCCTGCAAAACAAGAGTATTGCGTGTTACACAGTAGAATTATGAAATGAATAAGTAAATGGACGGACATAGGAAAACGGATAATGAGAATAATGATTGATTGCTTGTTGATTGATTGCTTGTTATTGTGTGATATGTGATGATTGTGTGATGCATGTTGATGTGATAGATACAAGTTATGATTGATGTTTTATGCATGCTTTGTGTTGTATCGTTTGAACATCGGTTCGGACGATATAACTTCTTTGTTCCAGGTTCACTTGGTGAATCCAGATTTGATTGCGAACGGGTTCGCTTGGTGAGGAACTCGTAGTGTGAGTTCGGCACTCGGGAGAAGTGTCGGAAGAGTCATTGGTATCCACCTAGCGGCCATAGCATGTCGGGACCGTACCAAAATTAGTCCCGACATGTTATGTTGAATGAGGCCATAACTTGTCGGGCCCAACAAGTTATGTTGAGCACGGTGATAGGGTTAGCGACCCTCGACCGGTGCGGAAAGGCCGCATGACGATGCGGCAAGTGTGTGAGATCCGGGCCATTGGCTTTTTAGACTGTGTGTCTAGAGTCAATGAGCGTAAGAAGGAATGTGGATTATGGTTGATGGTGAGTGGATTACCAATGGCAAGGGGCAAGCCTCGGCGATCCATCGGGATCAACCTCCCATATAGGGTGGATGTATGTTGCATTGCATGATAATTGTTGATTGTTTGTGTGTTGCAATGCATGTTGTTTGTTTGAATTGCTTTATGCATGTTGATGTTTATTGCTTGTGGGAATGGGGGGGTAAAAAGTAACCGAACTCACTGAGCAAAATAGTTGCTCATTAGACTCTTCGTTTTGCAGGTAACCCTAGTGGGATAGTAAGCGGGTTTTGAAGAAGCGTGGGCTGCTGGTGTAGATTTGTTGCCTTTTTGCAAAAGAAAAGTATGTTTGTATTAAGTAGTGTGTTTTCAATATCGGCCGAGACTATATGTGTTGAATATGTTTGGAACCTAAATGAAATATAAAAGTATGTTTTATAAAGGATTCGTGGGTTTCGTATGATACTAGTCCTTGTCCGGGACAAACCAACTAGCGGATCTGAAAGCAGGTTGCAAAGCCTTAATTTGGGTCTGTTAGGATACATGTTCTCAAATGTTTGATCTAGGGATTCCAGATTTGTTTTGGAAACCTCGGGTCGAGTGTTTGGGAGCATCGTTGTGGCATCTCCGGTCGAGACGTTTCGTTAAGGTTGGTTGGTCTGTCGTGCATGTTCTTGTTTGATTGTTGCACGGCGGATCAGTTGACTTTGACCTAATCCTGATCGGGGGTGTTACAGGCAACCCAACTTCATCTTCCAATTATTACCTCTACACGTCCCTGCGACCCCTTACATTCTAAAACTATTTCTCATAAACTCTATAAAACCACTCCATCACCGCCTACTCTCTCACCCAACTTTGCTCTGCGATTTCCGAAAGTAACAGTGGCAGCCACCCGTCCAAAAAAAAATTGTAACCCAACATGAGAAAAAATCTTTAAAACACACCAACATGTGTTGCATTGAAGAAATCTAATTGCTCACATGTAAGATTTCACCCTCGCTCTCTTCAATTTTGGATATTTATAAAGTCTTTTGTTGGCACAGAAAGAATATCCATCAGTAAATATGAATTAACTTATGACATGAAAATCTTGGAAATGCGATCTCAGGGGAGGATCGAGGTAGAGAGGATTGGCTATGACGATCGCGACGCTTTCCGAACTGAAGACGGATTAATGCTACACTCCGACCTTCATCGCTCCTGGCTTTAATCGATGGCACAAACGCTTTCATGGCAGTCATTCAACTCCTTCTTCTCTCTTCTTCATATGAGAATTCTGATTGAAAACCTACACTCGAAAATTGAAAAGAGGTTTGTACAGTTCGCTTCCTGATTGTGATTTTGTCTTACACTCTTCGTTGGCTAGATGTTCACGTGAGTTTGATAACACAACTCTTCTTTCATTGAGAAGAGGGTGATGGTTGGCTATGATATATTCAGATTTGCTGTGAAAGTTTACTTTATTTTTTAAAATTTAATGCAGTGGTGGACCGAAATCTCAACAAAAACAAAGGAGAAAATGAGCTAAATTTGTTCGTCATAAGAATCGGTTATAGTAGACTCTATGAATTTTTTTTTACTGGTTTTTTGTTTTCTAGGTTCGATAAAGGATTATTAGTTTATGTTAGTTTTCTTTTAATCTATTAATTATGCATCTGGTGCTCATTGTTCATGTGTTTTTGTTCTTCTTTGGATATATAAAATCTCTCTATGGTTAGCCTCTTTAACAATATGCTCCATTGTTATAGCTCAAGTTAGCTCAATGGGTAGGTGCTTCCGAAGACGACGTCCATGGAGAGAAACGACGATCATCATCACTATGTTGATATCATAACTTAAGTTTGCTCATGTTCACATGGTCCTCTATATCGAACTAAGAGTGGATCCGTTTACGTGGTAACAGCTTCAACAAAGGTACATAATAAAATTTTTGTATTACATGATGATGCTTTATGGCCCTATGATATTAAAGCTAATTGTTTAACTTAATCAAGTGACCGGTGAAAGATGCTTTCAAAATCTCACGCAGAAACTTGGAAAGTTTGACTTCCAAAATGCTATAAGATTTGGGCTCTGGTGGGCAGAGATGCTTAAGGCTTGAGATCAACACAAAGAAGCTCTGTTCACTTACACATATGTGGAGAGGTTCTTTTTTCCTTACCTTCTGAACCTATGCATGAAAGGCAATTTCTAGGTCTACTCATTTTGCAGGAGAGCAAGCTTCATACTACTTCATGTTAACAAGAGTATTGGACCATAAACTAAGTTACAGGAGTATAAAGCAAGTTGCTGGAATTGTGGGATGTATCATCTTAGTGCCTTCGAATGTGTAAACTCGGTATGGTCTCTATAGCCATCTTTAGCAGTGCTACCAGTGCATTGCATTTTTCATGTAAATATCTAGATAGGCTTATGTCCATAATATTCCTAATTGTTTCTTTACCTCTTTGTGAAGTGCATCTTATAAAAAATCTTTCATGTTTATAAGGTAAGGTATAGATAGTGAAAGATGTTGTTAAACAAATATAAGGGTGTAACATACAAGTTCTGTGGGATAAAACTATATGGAACAAGGATTTTATGATATTTTCCGATAGTGTTTGTATACTAACTTAAATTCATGGCAAGATACCCAGATGCAGAAGATGCCAAAAATGAATACTGATAGAACGAATGTGCTTGACAAGAAGCAGAAACTTGCTAGATTAAAAAGGTTAGCGTGGAATAGTAAAGTTTGATATAGGGCAACAACCTCTTATGTCAGCTAACCCTCCAAAGAGATTGAAAAAACGAACTAAAACTCTTTAGGGTGCATTGTCTTTCTCTTCGCTATTCTTAGGCACACGAACCATTGGCACTTATAATTGGACAAAATATAGTTTTACTCATGAATCTATTTTTCGAAAGAATTTCAGATTTCTCAAGTCCACGTGGTTCATTCTTCCACGAGTCAAAATTTTTTAGCATGATGATTATACTAAGATATCTCATAGGCAATGCATTGATCATTACCTTGGTTCAAATTTGTTGATACTCACCTGGTAATCCAAACTCAAGCAATGCTTTTCTGAATAATTTATTTTTGTTATGATCGGGTGTTGGTAGCCAAGATCAAACAGCTCTT
The DNA here is from genome assembly GCA_900406275.1 of Anastatica hierochuntica. NCBI lineage: Eukaryota > Viridiplantae > Streptophyta > Magnoliopsida > Brassicales > Brassicaceae > Anastatica > Anastatica hierochuntica. The sequence continues at coordinate 16,186 of OVAN01003978.1, forward strand.
GCAAAATGGAAACGAGAATGCACTATGCCTAATGTGTTTATAGGAGAACACATTCCTGGTTGCTATGGTGAGAAAGTCCGAGCAATTTCATTTCAGATTATTTCCCCGACTTTCCTTTGTTCTCTCAAAACTTATGATTTCTTTATTTATGAAAAAGAATGAGATGACAGGCATATTAGTGAAAAAGACAAAGAAGAGAAAACAAGAACAAATTGTTCTAACTATAGACATGTAAGTTTATGAAGCTTGTTTTTTTAGACCCTTTTGTCTTATATGAATTTGACGTGGTGGATTTATTCAAGAATCTTACACAATCCATTTTATACTTATGGTAAAGGAGAGAGGGTTATGAGCACCTAAAGAGAAGCTTACTGCAAGAAAAGGGGTAAGTTTGGATAAAACTTTGTGGTTCTCAAACTAATGAAAAGAAATCAAGCTTTGAATACGAAGTTCAAACAAGTGAATGAAAAAGAGATAAGACCTTAAAGGAAAGTTAAACTATTGAGAGGTTTCAATAGCTGGAAGGAGACTGATTGAAGAAAGAAGAGAGGGCTTTGAGGGTTCAGGTACAACAAGAAGCCAATATGGAACATGATCGCTCAACTTTTCATTTAAAAGCCAAACTTGAGCATTATAAGGTGCTTCGAGGTCTCGATATGATGAGAAGGAATATTGAGACTAAAATTCATAAAAAAAGAAGATGTGGAGGATCTGCAAGATGGACTGGCGCAGTTTGAGGATAAATGATTGAAAGAATTTAGTGATATCAATTACCAGAAGCAGGCTTTGAATCAGGATATATAAGAAATAGTGTCAAAAAGGAGTGCCCTCCAAAAAGAAGTGAAGAAATTGCCAATCACAAGAAGAAAATGAAAGAGAAGCAAGTAGAGATGCATAATGACAATAATTAACCAAGTACATTCACCATCAACCTCAAGCAATGTCGGGAAGAACTTGCTCTTGAAAGACCTCGGTTTCTAGCAATTGTTCAAAAGCTCATAGATTAAGAGAGTTGTGGGTGAAAGAGTTTGAACAACAAAGAGTGAATTTGACAATCGGTATTGACTATTTGTTCAACAAAAAAATTGTGGACTTCGCATTATATGATTTAATTCTAAAACAAAACAATTCAACACTTAATTTTAGTAAAACTCTTTCGGTCACCATAAGTATTTCTATAGATGCTATATTGTTAATCATTATTATATGTTAATAATAATTCACCAACTATTTTTATTCTCTGAATAATATATCAAATTTCTTTATATACTCATTTAAAATTAATGTAGCTAAAAATTTCGTTAAGTATTTTCTAACTTTAAAATATATTTATTATTAAATTATCTTAAATATTTCAAAAATATATTAAAATTTTTTTAAAAAAAATCTGAATATCTAATAAAATATTAAAATTTAAATTATAAAAATATAGAGGATAAAATAACCAAAATATAGAACTAAAAACTATTAAAAACAAGTTAATTTCTTTAAAAAAATATAATAGATGTTTTCAATTTTCGATGCAAAAATTAAGTGTTACTTGAATTTTTGTTACTTTTTATATTATGCAATATGTTTTTTTCATTGGTTGAATTAGTTTTAATTAATGAAATTTTAATGTAACAGAGATAAATTCTATAAAAATTGTAATTTATAAACGGTGTGGATTAACGTTAAACATCGTTTAATATGAAATATAGAAAGTATAAAATAGTAACAGAAACCAAAAACATTCGCAACAGATAAATCCGCACGGATCAAAGACCTAATAGAGGTAAAAATGGGACTATATAAAAAATACAATTTTGTTTTTTTTTTGTTTTTGTTAGTTTAGACAATATTATTTTTTCTTGGTTATACAATGCAATTTCTCTAAACAAAATGGTCTAAATGGCACAATTTGGAAACTATCTAAACAATGTTTGCTAAATAAAAAATGAAGGTTTATATCCTTCGGTTAGATTTATAATTTATTTTTGAAGGTTTTGGTTTAGGTGCTGATTTTTTTTTTTACTGTTAATACTGTGAAAGTTTTAAATGATTTTAAAAGTCTCAATAACTTTTTTTCTCCTATCGTACATTTACTTTCATACAATTACTCTTAAAATCACTAACGACGACGATTCGTGTCGTCGTTAATTCGTTTTAAACAATGTTAACGATGAATTAACGACGAAACCCAAAACGTTGTTAATCGATCGACGTAATGCGAAAATCGTCGTAAAATTAGCGACATGTAAAGAATCGTCGTTAATTCCTCGTTAACTAATTCCTCGTTAACTATTTCCTTGTTAAATCGACGTAATGTAACAACAATATTACAAGGAAGTGTTCATGACGGTTAAAAGTTTTTAATCGCATGGTAATTATGATGATTTAGCAACAATTTTAATATGAACTTTAGTTCGGAAATGGGTCGAAAACACAATATTTCGTATTTCCAATACGTCATTAAAACATTGTAATTTAACGAAGTTGTTGCGAGTAATGCCTAAATAACGTCGTATATTCGTTGTAAATTTAACGACCAATTTACAACGATTTTAATATGCTCTTTAGTCAGAAAATGGATCGAAAACACAATATCTCTTATTTCCAATACGTTGTTAAAATGTTGTAATTTAACGACGTTGTTGCGAGTAATGTCCACGTCGTAAACTCGTCGTAAGTTTAACGATCAATTTATGACGAATAATATCTCAAATTTTCGTTAACTCGTTCTAGCTTACCATCTATTTAACGACGAAACTTGTAAATTATTTAATTAAAAAAACCGTACCTCGTAAAAACATTGTAAAGTTACATCTTTTTAACAACGAATAGAAAATAAAAATATTTTGAAATTTTGAAAAAAAAAATTAATTGAAAAAGTAAATACAAAATAATTTACTAATGTTGAACATTATGCTCTAAACCTAAATCTAAATTTGAAAAAAATCGTCCGCTACCGCACGGTCTTCGGCCGTCGAGTCTTTGGGATGCGTTTGTGGATTCTCCGGCTGGTTCGCCCTAGATGACTGGCCTACATGTTGCGATGTTTGCATTTCCCGCAATGCCTGGACGAGATTGGGGTTGTCGTCAACGATGATGTTGAACAACATATTGTAGCTGGAGAACTGAGCATCGTAATTTTTCTGCTTCACATGAAGTTGTGCGATCTCTGCATGGGCGGTGTTCAGCTCATTTTGCAAAGCTGCATGAGCTGGGTTGATGTCGGAACTCGTGGAAGCGGCTGAGAAGTTATGCATTGACCCCATTCTTAAAGTTCTCTCTCTTTTCTTGGGAGCAACCTGCACCAAGAATATAAAATAAATTAGTAGATAATATTGATAAAGAAAAATCAAAAGTAAATCAATAATCAAATTAAAAAATAATTAATCCGTTTACCTCCTCAAAGATCTGATCAGGTTCTTTGGTGGTCAGTTCAGTGGTATGAATTGTTTCTCTGAGTGATAGTTTAGATCGTTGAGTTTGGACCTCGGTTGCCCTCGCTTCGACATCATTGTAGATCCTCTCCAAGTGAGCATCAATGAACTGACTATTCTTTCTCTTGTGTGTTATCTCGAACAATTTGCTCATCGAAGGCAGCATGCCAGTCTTCTTCACCTGTACAGAAACAACAAATTAAAGAAATATTAGATAGTAATATATATATATATATATATAACTAATTGTAGAAATTTTATTTTAAAATTTTACCTACAATCTCATACAAATTGTCGTTATTTAGACGTTAATTTAAGACGATTTTGAGACTAATTCTACATTCGATGTTAATTAGTCATCAATTCGACGGTAACTAACAAATAATTAACGACGAAACTTTTCATCGTTAAGTTACGACGATACAATAATTCATCATTAAACCATCATTAATTCAATGCAAATTAAAAACGTCTCAATTTTCGTTGAAATTCGATGCGACAAGACTGTTTTTTTGTAGTGTAATAATAATCTGATAGAATAAAAGTTTAGACTTTTTCTTCAAACAAAACTTTATTTTAAAAGTTTCTTTTCAAATGTTTTCATAGTTGATTTAGCTAGAAAAAGAATCTAGTTGGAATTTTAAAATAGTAATAATGATATTTTAATAACTCTATATTTTTTATCATCAAACAAAAATTTATTTAAGAAATATTTTAAAAATTTCTATATATTAAAAATAGTACACTCTATTGAAATTTGTTTATGTGTCAACTATAGGAGAGCTACTAGTATGAATGTTATAGTTTGATTGGTTGATGAGTTTTTAATTTTGATTTAATTAATTCCATTTTAAATATGAAAAATTAACCATGAACCAACTTACACCAATTGTCAAACAATCCAAATAATAGTAGGAAAAAAAGTATTTGGAAATTTATGATAAATCTATTGCTAAACATTCTCAATAATAAAAACTTATAATAGAAAATAAAAGTGAAAAACTCGATTCAAAAACAAAGAACAAAACTCAAAACAGAAAGTAAAAGATATTTGAGGTTCTTGCAAAAACTAGACTCTTTTTTGACTTTTCTGACTTTTCAAAATGCCTTAAACTGCCATTCACGAAGTGAAGTATTTACGAAAATACCAGTCTGAGACTTCATGAGACTTCATAAAGAAATCCAAAAAAGTACATGTAATTACAAAAGTGCCATCATCTTCTATATTCTCCAACCACCATTACCAACCATAATCGAGCTGTTAATGCTTTAAACAACAGATATTTGGGATGTTAATGCTTCAAACAACTGACATTTGAGATATTAATGCTCTATCTTACGCTAAAGCTTTCAATTTTCTCTCCAATTTCTTCAAAAAAAAAATATTTCTAAAAACTCAACTTTCATAGATCTTGCGATTTACCAAGATTCGTGCATAAAAACGACTGAGTTTCTTTGGTAATGGTGGCGTAAGCATTTCTTCGACGTCGACGAAGAGTAAAACGAGCTCCTAGGGTAGTTTCTACGTGCATTTCGCCGATTTACAATTCTGAGACTTCATATTGAAGTCTTATAGTCAACAGGGGTCTAATTTTGCAATTGACTTATTTTCTTAAGACTTCATTTTAAAGTCTGATAGTTCCTTTGAAACCAAAAAACCGGAACAGAGACTTTAACATGAAGTCTGTATAAAAGGGTCTAGTTTTGCATTTGACTGTAAGTTTGACTTTCTTTTTAGACTTCATCGTGAAGTCTTCGTAAAAAGCACGTGTATCGAGACTTCGATCTAAAGTCTCCGTGGAAAAAAAGATTACTTTTGCATTTGACCAAAATTTTAAAAACTTTGACTATTGAAGAGACTTCACCATGAAGTCTCAAACCGTCGGAAAACATGGGAGACTTCAGAGTGAAGTCTTTGGACTATGAATCGAAAATTTTGGTCAAACGCAAGAGTAACCCTCTGCCTTCGGAGACTTAATGATGAAGTCTCAAGAAAAAGTTAAACTATGGTCATTTGCAAAACTAGACCCCTATTTTAAGAGAGACTTCATTGTGAAGTCTCAAAGTTTGTGAGACTTTAGTGTAAAGTCTCACTAGAAGCGAGACTTCATCCTGAAGTCTCCTGGAAAAAGTCAAAACTCGATCAATTGCAAAACTAGACCTACTTTTCAGGAGACTTCACTATAAAGTCTCAAACCATTTGAGACTTCGTCATGAAGTCTCCACAGAAAGTCAAACTTTGGTCAATAGCAAAATTAGACCCATATATGAGACTTCATTTTGAAGTCTCCCTTGAAAATGCGCTCGAGACTTAAAAATGTAGTCTCTCCTGAGACTTTTTTGAAGTCTCATCTACTAACTTTCTTAGACATTAATTTTATAAAATCTCGAATGATAATGTCGTGTTTGTAGACGAATTTTCTTGCAGATAATGGTTCAAGTACCTGCTTTCTATGGAGAATGGGTGATGAGAGACTTGAAGTGGCATTTTGAGGTGGATAATCGCAAAGGCGGGAGAATGCTCTTCTTGAGTGATGCTTGTACACATCGTGAACTTATTGTGATGGCACAAGACGACTACAATCTGGACAAGAACACTGAGTTGATCTTAACCTATCCGCTACCAGATTCTATGTTGAAACAAATGGATACTGATTCTCCTACCCCACCAATGTGTGTCTCAAATGATAGAAAAGTGCGGTCTTTGGTCGAGTTGAGTAAATTCCATGTTTTGTGTCTCGAGTGGCGTGGGGATGACTAGTGGGAAAAATGACGAGGTTGATGCCGAGGACTCGGAGGAAGATGGTAATGATGATGAAGACTATGAGGAAGATGAAACAAATTGGAAGACGAAGATACAAATATGTCATCTGATGGTGGTGAGGGAGTTGGTAACGTCAAAGATGATGATTATTGTGCGAAGAATATCCTGCTTATGAGGTAGATTACGAATTCCTTGAAGATTACAATGTTTATGGGAAAGTTAAGGATGAAGATGTTAGTGAAAATGAGGATGATAACACGTTTCTTGGTGCAAAAGGAAGCTTCGTTGGTGAAGGCCGAAGAATGAACATGGCATGGTCGGATGATCTCTTTGTCACAACAAGTTTTCCTTCGAAGGATGCGCTTATATCCGAGGTCCGCTTGACAGCGATAATGGAGAAATTCTCCTACAAAGTGCAGAAGTCTACAAAAAACTATTTATTGCTAAATGTCGTGTGAAAGGATGAAATTGGATGGTTAGAGAAGCTGTAAAATACGAGCCAAATACGTTTTGGGTGACTTTGCACAAGAAACAACCTACTTGCTCAGTGACGGACAGAATTGCTTTGCGCAAACGTTATGCTCCAAAGTATATTGGCAAGTTGTTTTATGATGAATGGGGAATAATTGATGGAGTAACGCCGAAGATGATTAGATCTTTAATGAAGAAGAAATTTGGTTTGAAGATGGACTATACTGTTTCCTACAGAGTTTTGATATTTGCACAACTATTGGTTATAGGAACATCAAAAGATGGGTATGAGAACTTACCTTCGTATCTATACCGTGTCCAACAAGCCAATCCAGAACCGTCACTTATCTCCTACTCGATGATCAAAACAGATTCAAATATATGTTCTTTGCTCTTGGAGCCTCGAGTGCCGGATTTCAATATCTTAGACGAGTCATGGTGGTGGATGGGTGTAATCTACCGGAGAAGTATCGCGGTGTTATACTAGTGGCTAGCGGCCAAGACGCATATTTTTAGATATTTCCATTAGCTTTTGCTATTGTGGGCGTGGAGGATGATGAATCATGGCATTGGTTTTTTTACCAAGTTGAGTGGATGTGTCTCTGATCAATATGCTTTAGCAATAGTTTCCGACTAGCACGTCTCGATAAAGAATGCAACCGAAACGGTTATGTCATGGGCAACAAGAGGGATATGTTATTATCACCTTCAAGATAACATTGTCACCAACTTCAAGGGAAGAAACCTTCTATACCTTGTCAAATCCGCTGCGTATGCGTATACTCATCATGATTTTAATAGATACATGGATGCAATACGGGGGGCGAATCCCGACCTTGCAGGTTACTTGGAGGAAGTGGGATTCAATCTAAGGGCACGAGTTCACTTCCCGGGACATAAATACAACATATAAACGAGCAACATCGCCGAATCTATAAACTCTGCACTTATTTAGCTCGAGGATTTCCCATACCATTCCTTTTGTAGTTTATACGAGAGAAGCTAGGAATGTGGTATTTTAGAAGGCCTATGAAGCGCACGACAAGACATAGCAAGGGAGTTGAATATTTGTTGACTATTCGTCAGTTTTATGCTGACAAAATGACGGTTGAACGCATAGATAATTGGCGATTCCATGTGAAAGGAGGACATATAGATTGTATCGTTGATTTCCTACATCAGAAATGTCAATGTAGTGTGTATGATGATGAGATGGTACCTTGTTCACATGTTATCGCCGCTACTCCTGAGCTTAAGATGGATGTGGCCGCACTTTTTTGCCTGTCATACACAAGAGAATATTATTATGCGGCGTACTCAAGCAACATCTACCCCAAAATGATGGATATAAAAGAACCCAAGTTTGTCAAGGTTTTTTCTCCAGAGGTTCGGTGTAAACCAGGAAGGCAGAAGAAGTCAAGGTGGCAAAAATGAATTGAAATTACAAAAAATTTTAAGGACAAACCACGAAAAAGGCTCACAAGCAATACAGTTGCTCACAATGCAAACAACCTGGACATACCAGACCTAATTGTGTAAGTTAAACTCACTTATGAGTGTTGATATATAATATTGTGGCCAATGGTTTTATGGTGTGTGTTTTGCTGATATTTAAGATGTTCAAGGAAGAGGGAAACTAGTGATGTTGGAATCTTGAAGTAAAGTCTCGCAATGAAATCTCCAGTAGAAGTCTCAATCCTTCGTTGAAATCTGTGTGAAGTCTTATTTAAGACATTACTAAGAAGTCTCATTTTGAATTCTCAATGTGAAGTCTCCTTAGCTAATTATGACTGGTTTATGTTTGTTGAATTAAGACCAGTTTGCATTTCACAAGGACTTTATGTTTATGTTTGTTGGATTAAGACCAGATGTCTAAATTTTCTGTTATCAAGAGTACCAAAAGTTCCATTGAGTTACAATGATTTAACATTACATATCATAACATTTCACCCGACCCTATCAAGTTACAATATTTTGACTTGTTCCATTTGGGTGGGCCAAAAAACATTCCTGCAATGTTCGCCAAAATATATGGTTTTTTCCTACACCTGCTACATTATATTACATCAAAAGGCTAAGGGAATCCAAAAAAAAGACTAGAGAAGTTCATTCATCTTGCATCGTATAAATCTAAGTCCTAGTACTCGCGTTTCTTCGTTCTTTTTACCTTTAGCTCCTGATATATCTCGACCGCTAGCTTCTCCCTTATGTTCTTAATATTGGTGGAGGACAAGAGATGAGGAGGAAATTGCATGCCAAAGCATGGCACTCAATATACTTGGGGGCGAACACTCCACAATCACCACTAACACATTAGGGAACTTCAAATCTAGGAAGTACCTCATAACTGTATGGAACCAATGGGTGCAAGTGTCTCTGATCCGGAGGACTTAGGAGGTGCATAAGATATGCCACTATCTCGCATAAAGGGTTCAAATGTTGGGAAATCACCTCTTTACTACAACACTCAAAGATGTTGTCCCAAACAACAATGTGCTTTTTCGGAATTGATATCATCAAAGCAAGCCAATGCGTGTACCTAAGGTTGAGAGAGGTGTAGATACCATATTACTGCGGCAAAACTTTGGTTGAGTGCTAGTATAGAGATCATGAGCCCTGGGAGGTAGAATCCTGCCTAAACCATTGTCATCCGTCGTGATCTTGAATGCTTCGTAGCTACCCAACCACTGTTGGGTGAAAACAGAATCAACAAAGCAGATATTCTCGCTCCTAAACCACTCTGAATGGAAATGGAACCGCTGCCTCAGTAGATTGGTTGCAGCATCCATGTGTTGTAGCAAAAAAAAAATGTCAGAACTCAAAGTCTCGTATGAGACATCAAGACTTCAACCTCAAGTCTCACCTTGTCCCAAAGCCATTTTTGCGGTGTCCGCATCGTCCGGTACCAGAACGTGGTTGTGTCTTCCTTTGGTTTATTACTCTTGAATTGTCTGCAAAATGAAGTCACAAACTCATCAAAATGAAGTCACAAACATGATCAACAACTTAAGAGAGGTCGGTACTAACGGGCAAGTCTTCAAAAATTCTAACAACTCCTCTCTATGGTTCTTATCGATTGAACCAAATGGATCGTAGCCACATCCTCTTCAAACCGTTGGAACCTTAGCTACTGTCTCTACAGGCAGCACTAGATCCCTCTTAACCTGTGCAGCAACTTCCTTAGCCACAAGTGATGCTGCTTTCTCCTTCACACTTTGTTTTTCCCTCTTTGTTTTATCGAAATCCACATCCGCTACGTTTGTGTCATACATCACAACACATGCTTGTTGTTGTTGTGTTTCACTAACACTACTCTGCATATACTATGACAACAAGAGAGTAAACCAATTAGATCACACATCATTATAAAAAGGTATCAAATCATACATAAGCACACATCATTATAAAAATGTTCATATTTCACACATAACTTATTGGAAAAAGGTTTCTATATTAAACAAACAACAAGCCAAACAAAGAGTCTTTTGCATCAAACACTAGTTCTTGGCAACTAGTCTTGTACTTTTTCTCTTCAAATGAACCTTTTTACTTGAGTAAATAATGGGTTTATTTGGGAGAAAAGGAGGACTAACCCCTTCAGCAGCTGTTGTTGACTTCACATCGGATCCACCAACCTTCTCCGGATCTACCGGCTTTTCTTCCATTCCAAATGCAGCCTTGTCCTTCCGCAGCCCTCCTAAAACAGAATCATCAAGCCTTTTCACCACCTCTTCTACCCTCTCTGAGAGAAAGGTAACCTTCTTACCAATGTCCATCACCAGCACTTCAACCTTGTTGAATTGAGCATCCATGACAGCCATTACTGCATTGCAAAGACTCTTCTCAAATGCATCATCATCCATGTGAGCTTTCTTCAAACTGCCTTCATCAATAGCTTGAGCCTTCATCAATAGCTTGAGCCTCTCTCTTAATGTCGTTGTTTCCCGGGTCCTCCTTCACATTCACCTTACTGTTTGAGGGCAACACACTAAGGGTTGTCCAATGCTCTGTCTTCCACCTCCAATCCTTCTTTATATGTCCATACATAGCTCTTAAAATGTTGACAATTCTATGATCCTCACCATCATCATCCTACCGTGGGAACATCTCATTGAACTCAAGCCCCTGTTGATGCCAGTCTACAAGCAAAATGGGGCATAACAAACAATGTTACATTCGTGGAGATCACATAATACCAAATGAGAAACAAGATTGTTTATATGGATATATACCTGTCTAAGCATGCAACCCATGATGTTTTTCCTACCTTTTGATCCCCTGTAAGCAATCAGAGGTAACTCTGGAACATGATCATATGGATTTCCAAGATCAGCAGCAAGTCCAGGAAGAGCAAAGTAAG
>OVAN01003979.1:0-27202 GCA_900406275.1 Anastatica hierochuntica
CCAAGGAACCGTCGTGACCGAGCTTTGTAGAACGTAGATGTGTTCTGAGAACAACTAAGTCAAAAATATGATTTTTTTTATTATCACAGCTGTACCCGAAACGGGCTGCCTACGTACCCCGGAGGGATCAAGCCTTTCCGTAGTTCGATTACATAGAAGCCCANAGAAGCCCAGAGGACATATGGTTTTTTTTTTGAAAGACCCGACATTAATGCTAAGCGTAATAGGTTTTCAGGTTCGTCGAGTTCCGGGGACGGGGCTTCGGTGTACCATCCATCCAGAGGAGCTCGTACATCCAGGGATGCAGGGCCTTGGCGATGCTATAAGGGCCCTCCCAACTTGCTCCGAGCTTGCCGGCTTGGTATTCGGCCGTGTTCTGGACGACACGCCGAAGGACCAGATCGCCTTCTTGGAAGGTGCGTGGATGAACATTCTTGTTATAATACTTAGCGACCTGGTTCTGGTAGGCTTGGAGGCGGATGAAAGCGAGCTCGCGCTGCTCTTCGATCGTTTTCAAATTTTGCTTTAGCATTTTGTCATTGGTTGCCATGTCGCTAGGTAGGATCTGGCGGCGTAGCGTAGGCACCCATACTTCGGCGGGGACCATAGCTTCTACGCCGTATACGAGGGAATAGGGCGACTGTTGGGTGTCGCGTCTCGGCGTGGTACTGTGTGACCAGAGGACCCCATCCAGCTTAAATGCCCAACTCCCCTTTTTGAAAGCCAGCTGCTTCTTGATACCTTCAATAATGCGTCGGTTTGTAGCCTCAGCCTACTCGTTACCTTGAGGATTGTGAGGTGTGGAGAACTGGATTGTGATTTTGTAAACGGAGCAAAACTGCTCGAAATCCTTGGAGGTGAACTGAGGGTCGTTATCCGTGACAATCGCGTACGGGACCCCGTGGCGACACAAGACATTTTTCCACAGAAAGTCGATTACCTATTTATCCTTGATTGTTGCGTAGGCCTCTACTTCAACCCACTTGGAGAAGTAGTCCGTTAGAACGAGCAGGTACTGCTTCTTGTTGAACTTGGGTAGAGGGCCAATGATGTTCGTTGCCCACCGCATGAACGGGTACGGAGTCATGACTGACTTCATGAGCTCGGTTGGCTGGTGAATGATGGGGGCATGCCGCTGGCACCTCTCGCATTTCTTCGCATAAGTCACGCAGTCACGCTCCATGGTTGGCCAGTAATACCCTTGCTTCCGTATCTTCTGCTCTAGCGACCTACCGCCGGCGTGGTTCCCATTAACACCTGAGTGGACCTCTTGAAGTATCCTCTTCACCTCGTTGCCATGCACGCAATACAGGTAGATGCCCGTGTCGCTCCGACGGAAGACCTTGTCTTCGAACATCGTGTAGCGCGCGCTGCGTTGTTTCAGCTTCCGAGCTTGCCACTTGTTGGGTGGTACGGCCCCGTCGGCGATGTAACCTCTTATCTCGTTGCGCCAGTCTTCTCCCTCGCCGATACCTTCGAGTGTCGCGGCACCGGGCTCGTCGCCATGATCGTCCTCATGAAGGGCCATAGTCTGCGGCAATGCGGGTAGCTCGCTTGGGGTTTCAGATGTCGGCGCCTTCAGGATGTTGCCAATATTGGGATTGGCCAGGGTTTCCACTGGAATTGTGCGGCGCGGGCTGTCCGTAGAGGCGGAGGCTAGTGCGGCCAGTGCATCAACGGCAGAGTTATCTTTTCTCGGTACCTTGGTTAAGGAAAACTCCCCGAATCCGACTGCTGCTTCCTGCGCCAATTTCAGGTACGCGGTCATGCGGTCGTCCCGAGCTTTGTATTCCCCATTGAATTGGTTCGCAACGAGCTGAGAATCGCAGAAGACGCTAAGCCTGGACGCATGAACCGCCTTCGCCAGACGTAGCCCGGCGAGTAGTGCTTCGTACTCGGCCTCGTTGTTGGAGGCTGGGAAGGCTAAGCGGAAAGATTGTTCGATTGTTTCGCCGGTTGGAGAAACGAGCTGCACCCCGATACCCGACCCCTTGGTGGAGGAGGAACCATCCACGTGCAGAGTCTAGGTACCTAGGTCTTCGGTGTCCGGGCCCAATTCAGGTGTTACCTCTATGATGAAATCAGCCAAGACCTGTGACTTGAGTGCGGTTCGAGACTTGTACTCGATGTCGTATTCACTGAGTTCGATCGCCCACCGGGCTAGGCGCCCGGACTGCGTTGGGCTGTGAAGTATGGTATGAAGTGGATGGTTGGATAGCACGATGACGGAGTGAGACTGGAAGTACAGACGAAGCTTCCGGGCTGACGTAACCACGGCCAGCGCCAGCTTCTCCGTTACCATGTATCGGGTTTCGGCGTCCACCAAAGACTTGCTGATGTAGAAGATAGGCTTTTGCTCATTGCTTTCCTCTCGCACTAGCACTCCGTTGACCGCCGCGCTAGAAACAGCAATATAGAGGTACAAAACTTCTCCGGTTTCTGGTTTGGAAAGTATTGGGGGGCGTGGTCAGATATGCTTTGAGCTGGGTGAATGCTTCTTCACACGATTCATCCCATTTAAACTTCTTGTTCGAGCGCAGCTTCTGGTAGAATGGGAGGCACTTGTCGGTAGAGCGAGAAATGAACCTGCTAAGTGTCGCTATTCGCCCGGTTAGCCGCTGCACTTCGCGCATCGTGGTGGGAGACTTCATGTTGATGACGGCAGAAAGTTGCTTAGGGTTTGCTTCGATACCGCGCTGAGTCACCAGATACCCCAGAACTCGCCCGAGGTAACAGCGAAGGGGCATTTGGTCGGATTGAGTTTCATTCCGTACTTGTTGAGGACAGAGAAGCACTCGCGCAGGTGACCGACATGGTCATCTTCTCTTAGCGATTTGACCAGCATGTCATCGATGTACACTTCCATCGTCTTGCCGAGCTGTTCGGAGAACATCTTATTCACCAGCCTTTGGTATGTTGCACCAGCGTTCTTGAGGCCAAATGGCATCACCTTATAACAGTAAAGTCCTCAGTCGGTAACAAATGCCGTCTTTTCCCTGTCATCCGGATGCATGAGTATTTGGTTGTACCTGGAGAAGGCATCCAGGAATGATAGAAGTTGGTTCCCAGCCGTTGCTTCGACCAGTCGGTCGATGTGTGGGAGTGGGAAGTAGTCCTTGAGGCATGCTTTGTTAAGGTCGGTGAAGTCCACACAAACGCGCCACTTGCCGTTCTTCTTTTTGACGACCACCGGGTTGGCCAACCAAACCGGGTACTTCACTTCTATAATTGAGCCAGCCTTGAGCAAGTATTCGACCTCTGCGTTAACTCCCTCTGCTCTCTCTGTGCCGAGCTTCCTCCTCTTCTGGCGTACTGGTTTGAAGGTCGGATCCACGTTGAGTTCATGGAATGTAATGTCCAGGCCTATTCCTGGCATGTCGTCTATGGTCCAGGCAAACGTGTGGTGGTTGTCTTTAAGGAACGCGACCAGCTCCCTGAAGATCTTCTTTTCCAGATTTGCCCCAACGCCTACGCAATGATCGCGATTTCCCAGGTCAATGCATACCTGCCTGATCTTACCGAGCTCAGGGTTGGTCGGTTCAGCTTGGTCCATCGCCTCCGGGCTCGTTTCTGGTGTCCGAATTTGGAACGTGTAATGCTCTTGGGACCTCCGCAACTTGTTCTCGTTCACGTAGCACAACCGTGCCGTGCGCTGGCTTCCATGAACGGTGACCACCCCGCGCTCAGTGGGAAACTTCATACACTGATGGTAGGTCGATGGGACTGCTCTCATGGAGTGTATCCACGGCGTTCCCAAGATGACATTGTAAATGTCGGGGGCTTCCACCATTGTGAACTTGGTTTCCATCTTCACGGCGCCTACGAAAGTGTTGAGCCGGACTGTCCCCATTGACATGGTAGTTGCACCGTTGAAGGCGGTAAGGGGTTGTTTTGACTTTTTAATGCGGTCCTCGGGGATTTTCATCTTATCGAGCGTCTCTTTGTAGAGGACGTTGACGGAACTGCCTGAGTCAATTAGAGCCCGGGCTATTTCGCAGTCCTCGATCATTAGCTCGAGCACCAGGGCATCATTGTGAGGCTGCGCGACGCCCCTCGTTGGCCATTGCAAAAATTTGATGACGGCATCGTCCCTGATCGCGGCTTGGACGTTGTCGGTGCTCGAGGTGGCTTGCCTGCTGTAACTCTTGATTGACCGAACCGTGTCATTAAAGAATGGGCTTGGTCCCATGATCATATTGATCCGTTTGCGAGCTGTGGGTGGCTCCGCCCGCTCCGACTGTCGTGTGTCCCGATCTCGTTTTGGCGGGTCCATGTCACTGTGCGGGCGCTCTCCCTCACGGTCCTCGTTCTTCCGAGCTAACTCCTCCGCCTTGTACTTGTTGAACAGGTACTGCTTAAAACTGTATCATTCCTCCGTCGTGTGGCCTGAGGTGTTGTGGAACTCGCAGAATTTGTCCGAGGTCTTGGGTCCGTCGTTCCGGGTCCTGGTGTTGGACTTGGACTTATAATTGGAGTTGGACCCCGAGTTCCTTTCGGATCCCTGGGAATTGGACACCTGGAACGTCCTATGTTTGGAGTTGCTTCCCTCCGAACGGTGCCCGTTGGAAGATAGCTTACTATCCTTCTCGTCCTTAGGCTTCTCCTTGGACGATATCTTTGAGGAAGCGTGCTTTTCCGCGTACGCCTTCTTTTCGTCCTCAATTTCCACGAACCGGGAAGCTCGGTGGAGTGCGTCCTCCAGGGAGGTAGGTCGGTTGAGCATCAGATCTTCCCGGAGCCGGGAATTGTACCATAGGGTGTTACGCAAAGCTGCGATGCCTGCCTCATCGCTGACGACTACATTGGAGATAACCGCCTTAGACCTAGACAGGAATGATTGCAAGGACTCATCCTTCTTTTGGGTCATCGTCCAAAGGTCGGCGTCGGAAGCGCCCTTCTCGATGAACATCGAGTAATGCTTGATGAAGGCGGTTGAGAGCTCGTTGAAGCTGTCGATTNTCGTTGAAGCTATCAATTGAGTTTGCCTTTAGACGGGAGAACCAATTTAGAGCCGCCCCTGAGAGGTTTTCGACGAAGAGCTGGCAATATCCAGCGTCTTTGTCGGCTTCGCTGAACTTGGTCCGGCCCATGGCGATGCAAAACGCAGTCATGTGAGCTCGGGGGTCGGTCTTTCCCTCGTAAGGCGCAATCTTAAGTATGACGCTCGGGATTACAGCTCCCACGATCCGGCTCGTGAAGGGCGTCCGCTGAGTTTCCTCCAGCACCCGGTGAACCTCAGGGGCCGAGCTGGTCGTCTTATGGATTTGGGACTGCATAGTCCGAAGCTCGGCGGTCGCCTGGGCAAGCGTTTTCTTCAATATCTGCAGCTCGGAGTCCGCATGGGCTGACGTCCCCCCCCCCAGGGCTGAGTCTTGATGTCCGTGATCCCTATCTCCGGACCTCCGGTCAGCGGGGGTCACCTCATTGCCAGGCTCCCGTAGCTTGGAGCTCTCGCGGGGAGATCGGAGCGATAGAGTTTATCCGCGCGAGCTAGGCAGCTTGGGCTTGCGCCAGTTCTTCAAGTCGCTGCCTTGACTGCCGATCTAACTCCTCATGTCGCGAAGTCCGCTCAATCAGCAGGGCGAAGATGCTCTGCATGTTCTCCGGGACCTGATCGAGGCCCGCCTGGGTTTCGAGGGTTGGAGGCAATTGGTTCTGCTCTTGAATCCCGGGGGTCTGACCGATGTTGTCACCACCGTGAACGCCTGAAAGAATGGGGTTGGTCGAACCATTGGCTCCGTTGTCGCCCGACATGTTATCCTGAAAGCAAACAACAAAGAAGACGAAAAGCGGGAAAACAACGTAACTATGACTTACGTGATCAGTTGATGTAGCAAGACGGAATCTTCCCTCCTTCTAGCGCCAATTGATGGATCTAGAATCCACACAGAATACCGGGTGTACGATTTGCGATAATGTTCTAGAAAAGGTAGCGTTTTTATTGATTTGCTATTCAGAAATTAACAAGAGTTTACAGATGAGTTTTTCCAAAGAAAGAATCGGTCCTCTTCTCCATGCTCCTCCTTCTTCTTTTATACCCCTCTAGCTTTTGTAACCTCCGAATCAATGCGCATTTACTTCTCCTATTTATTTCGATTCCTCCGTTTTTATTTCCTTCAGCTTGAATTTTATGGATCTCCTTTCTTAGTTTACGGTTTGGGTTAAATGTTACTTGATGTGGGCCTTAACGGCCCACCTACATTCCGGTTCCCTAATTGATTCTCGGGCCGGTTCTCTCTAAATCGGGCATGGTGTAAACCACCTCCTCCAATTATATTTCACAAAAAATCACAAATAAATCTTGGCATGTTCCATATCTAACAATATTTATCGGTTATGATTTAGATCATAATATCTTGAAGGAAAACACAAGATTAAGACCACAACAATTCCTCACTCCGTTCCAAATTGAAAGATGATTTAACCAAATTTTGTTTGTTTCAATTTAAAAGATGTTTTAAATTTTCAATGAAAAATTAAATAACCTTTTTATATTTTTGATTATTTATATTATACGTTCTAATTTTATATTGGTTATATTACGATTAGTTTGCTAATAAATGATGTTTTATTTTATAAAAACTAAAAAAAATTAATAATTGTAAATTCATGCGTCAAAATTTTAAATATCATTTATATTGAATCTTAGTTTTCGGTTGTATAAGGTTGTTTGTCTTCTCTTTGTCTTCTCTTGTTTCTCATCTAGGTGTCATATGTTTATCGCCGACGGTGCGGTTTAAGCTGCGAACACCTAGGGTTTATCCGGTATGAGAATCACTATTACTGTTTTATCTTTGCTTTTTACGTTTTTTCTGGACTTAATCGGATCACATCCTTCACTTTCTGAGTTGTTTCTTGGTTGTTGAATCGGTTAAGCGGCTTCTAGTCTCCCCTACTAGTATTAATCATCAGATCCGGTCGAGATCTGATTAGATGGTGCGTCTATTATTTCGGTGTTTGGATCGTTTCTATTACGATATAACCGTGTTCCGCTTTTGCGACAGTTTCATTCGTCGTGTCATCCTGAGGAAGCACTGGTTATTTAACTTCTGAAGACATCCTATTTCATTAGAGGACGAGAAGATTTTTGAGTAAGAGGTGATTCGATCTTACTCTACATTGTTTTTTCTTATAAAGGCTTGTTTTGGTTATGAGAAAGTGGTGTTGTGATTTCTCAAATTTGTGTCTATTTTTATGTTTTTGTGTACGGTTTTCTTTTTAAATTGTATCAAGTGTTATGCGGGTTTTTCTTTTGTAGGCGTTTGACTCTTCTTTTGTGGGTTGTTGGTTCTCGTATCGGATCTTCCGATAACCGGTTTTGTTGATGTATTATGTTTCTAAAATCTAATGAAAAGATGTTTGGAAGAAAAAAAAAGATTTCAATGAGATTTATTGTGCATGTGTAGCTATATATACCTACAAAGCTATCATATGAAAAAATAAATAAATGAAGTCTTAAATGGATTTGTGCAACATCCTAATTGCAAAGGAAAACGTGTTGGGGACTGTGTGTGTGTTTTGTTTTCGAGGTGGTTGCTTCTTGGAAACGTATGTAATTATTGCTCATCATTTTTTTTTAAATCTTCGCTTTCCTTTAGAAAATACAAAAAAAAAAACAAATAAGCAAGAAAAAATTAGTAACATGTTATAAAATATAAACAATGTAATAAATTTTTGTGAACATGTGAGTATCAATGATAAAACAGTCGACAGCTAAGTGGTTGTGAGGCACTCACATGAACCTATTTGGTATTCATATGAACCTAATATATATCCACATGAACGTAAATTGGTTTTTGACAATTTTCTTTTGATCTTAAATAAACTTCTTATTCCATATTTTTAGAACATTTGTTTTCGTGTATTCACTTTATATCAATATTATACGCAACGCACATGCAAAGACTAGATTAAGGATAAGAGTGTAACCACTCCGTTTGATATAAAGCATTTCTTTTTGATAATTCGGATGTCCTGGTTCTCACCAAAGTGAGTCCTTTTGAATCTAGACTAGTCGGTACGTGTTCGAAGAACCAGCGGTCTACCGAGGACTCGCAGTCACGCAAGGATAACTCGAAACCAAAATCGGTTCCGGGGCGCTGAGTGTCGCATGTGAATTCTGTAGTGGTGGGGGTTCGAATCCAGATGACGAAACTCACAGCCGTAAGCCCTTTACCACCAGAACTAGATGTCCGATTTATAAAGTATATTTTTTGAGTTAAAAAAAAAAAAGTATATTTTTGAGTTTAGCTAGTGCATAATCATGTAGATTCTTTTCCAACCATTTTCCTAATAAGAAAAAAATGGAATCTCTAACGTTGCTTGATGAAGTTTTTGTCTAAGGATAGACTTTGTATTGATTCCAAAAAAGGTTTTGAGAGTATAAGAGGTATGCAATCGATGAAGGATAGTTTTTTTGGTCAGAGAAGTATAGTTATTTGAAAACTAATTTTTCGTTATTAAGGGCCAAAGAAAATTTCGTCCCCTAAATATCATTTGTAGTGTATAGATGGAAAGGCGAAAGTCGGATAGATGGATCTAAAATCAAAATGGTAAAATTATACATCTCACAATCTTACATTTTTTATATAGCTTAGGGATAAATTTCAGACTTTAATCGGTTTAAACTTATCTTTTTGAGGAAGTGATGTCCACAAATATGCTCTCTCTCGGAGTATTCAAATAAACCAAATACAAAGATCTATATATATGTACAGGTGTCGAGAAACAATGTGAGATAGTTTCATGAAACAAGTGGTTCGAACTCGTAACGCATTAACGTCACGAATTTGTTTCCTTACCGCTTGACGGCAAGTTCTCCAACTACAATCTTACATATTATATTATTATTAATGTTAAATTACACGATTTTGATTATAAGCGGATGGGTTTATATATTTTATATTTCAAAACATATAATCATTTCCAATTTTTCATACGAAATATTTATTTCTAATGTCTTCTTGAAATGATGGTTTTTTGGTTGTAGATTGCAATTTTTGTGAACATGAATCGGTGTATTAATTTTAGATCTTATCAAATTAGATTCTATCGATTGGATGATACTATCTGCTCTGAATAAATAGTTGACCTATATATATTTTTTTTTTTTTTGTAAAAGGATTTTCAATTTAAATAAAAGAAAAAATTACAAGGCCAAGCCTAGTTGACCTATATTTCTTATGCATTATTTTGGATTTCTTCTAGTGAATGAAATATTTATCAATAATTAACGCAAAAAAAAAGATTACATCCTCTCGAGTAAAAAGTGAAATCAATTTTTGGATGACGATATAGGATTGGGCAAAAAAAAACCCACCGAAAAACCTAAATCGAAACATTAAAAAAGTCCGAAAGAGAATATGAAAAAACATGAGGAAAATCCGAATGAATTCAATGTTCAAGTATTTCGGATTTCAGATTTTATCCGAAAGCCGAAATAGTATATGGGTACTTCGAATTTTTATACATACGTGTATATACATCTCTATCCTTATACCTTTACACATATATAATTTTATATTGTACTATGAAAATTTCCAACCGGAATATCAAAACACAAACATCCGAAAAATCATAAAAACTCGAAGGTACCTAAATTCAAAACTCGCAAACTCGAAAAACCCCAAAATATCTGAAGAAAACTCGAAAATTCGAAAAAAATGGAGAAATCGAAAAAATCCGAACCCAAATCCGAAAAAATTTAAAAGATTCGAAAATACACTAACTCGAAAAAATGGTCGGATCTATCCGAGTTTTTAAATCTGAAAAACCCAAACAGAATGTGAACCGAAGTTTTTAAAAATCGAATAGATCTAATAGAGATGGAGTACTGATACAAAAATTGTGGCGAACCTATCCGAACCCGAATGAATTTCGAACGCCCACCCTTGACGATATCACGTGGAGGTACACATTAGGCCTGAGCGTTCGGTTACCCGTTCGGTTTCGGTTCGATTCTTTTGGTTATCGATTTTTTCGGCTCGGAAAAATTGGAACCATTCGGTGCCTAAAGTATTTCGGTTCGGTTCCGTTCGGTTTCGATTGAATTAAGTAACCATTCAGATATTAATATTCGGATATTTTCGGGTATTTTCGGATGTTTTCGGGTATTCGTGGATATATTTTCAGGTATTTATTTTTAGATATTTTCGGTTATTTCGGTTACCCGTTCGGTTCCGATTTTTTTGGTTTTCAAAAATTGGAACCATTCGATTATTTTCCAACTACAGTTCGGTTTCGGTTCGGTTATTTTTCGATTTTTTCGGTTCGGTTTTTCGGTTCCGACTATTTTGTCCATGCCTAGTACACATAATAGAGTGAGTATAAACCACGCGCTATCAGTGAGAGTGGGTTTAAGGATATAAGACGAACATTGGCCTCCGTTCACATGCTCCTCTCCTCTCATAAATATCCACCGTCACCACTACTCCCTCCTTTACACCCATTTGCACAATTTGTTATCTCATCGAAACGATTCTCTCTTCGCATAGAGAAACAAAAAGCTTGTTTGTTTTCTGATCTAATTCTCGAGAGAAAAAATGGCGAATGGAGTTGGTAGAGTAGATCTAGACGGTAGACCGATAAAGCCGATAACGATATGCATGATCGGTGCCGGAGGTTTCATCGGTTCTCATCTCTGTGAAAAACTGATGACGGAGACGCCGCACACGGTGCTTGCGCTCGATGTTTACAACGATAAGATCAAACACTTGCTCGAGCCTGATACTGTTGAATGGAAAGAGCGGATCCAGTTTCATCGCATCAATATCAAGCATGATTCTAGGCTTGAAGGACTTATCAAAATGGCGGATCTGGTATGTTTGAACAATTCTTAATATCTTGTGGAAAACGATTTTGAGTAAAGTGATAATGACAGTTGATTGATACTTGTAGATTCAGATCTGATCCATTTTCGGAATTTAGTTTGATTTAGCTTCTGTGATTTTGTAATTCGGCTCTTCTCTTTGATTATCTGCTTAACTTCTCGATGGATCGATAAGTTCTGATGTAATTCTGAACTGTTTTTGCTCTGCAGACTATAAATCTTGCTGCGATTTGTACTCCAGCTGATTACAATACGCGTCCTCTTGATACTATCTACAGCAATTTCATCGATGCGCTTCCAGTTGTATGTATTCCTCTTACTTCGTCCATTGATTTGCTTTGCCTGAGAAACTCCTTTGGGAATAGTTTATGATGCTTATGATTTAGTTGAAATTGAATGTTCAATAGGTTAAATACTGCTCTGAGAACAACAAGCGTCTCATTCACTTTTCTACCTGTGAAGTATATGGTAAAACCATTGGTAGCTATCTTCCTAAGGATCATCCCCTCCGTCAGGTTAGGCTTTTCGAATGTACTGAGAAACATGTTGAAACTGCCATGGTTATGCATAGTTTGGAGAAAACATGGTTTTTTAGACCTTCGATTGCTCAAGGTTGGCTTCGTTGTGTTTACGATTCTTGTTTGTTGTGCTTATCTACAGGATCCATCTTTTTACGTTCTTAAAGAAGATGTTTCCCCTTGCATCTTTGGTCCCGTTGAGAAGCAAAGGTGGTCATATGCGTGTGCAAAGCAACTGATTGAAAGGCTTGTTTATGGTAAGTAGTTTTGTTTAAAAAACGACATGTTAGCATAATGTGGTTAGAACCAAATTGTTTAGACTTAACGTCAATTGTTTTCCGGTCACAGCTGAGGGTGCTGAGAATGGACTTGAGTTCACCATTGTAAGACCTTTTAACTGGATTGGACCCAGGATGGATTTCATCCCCGGCATTGACGGTCCTAGCGAAGGTGTCCCACGTGTCCTCGCCTGCTTTAGCAATGTAAGTATACAAAGCGGAATCTATCCATTGTTATTCTGTATATGGGAGCTTTTGGTTGACGCATTACATATCTTTCAGAATCTTCTACGCCGTGAGCCTCTCAAGCTTGTGGATGGTGGGGAATCACAGAGAACGTTCATCTACATCAAGGATGCTATTGAAGCTGTACTTTTGATGATTGTGCGTTCTATTTGCTCAATGCTCATATCATCCTTTTTTGAATCTCCAAATAAAACTGCAATAAACTTCTTGTTTGTTGTTTGTGTTTGTTGTTTGTAGGAAAACCCAGAGAGAGCAAATGGCCATATCTTCAATGTAGGCAACCCGAACAACGAAGTTACAGTACGACAGCTTGCAGAAATGATGACAGAGGTGAGCGAGATCGGTTTAAAACAATTAAAAAAAGAATCAGCTTTATCATCGTTCTCTCTGGTTCTCAAACCTCAAAAACGAAACAACGTTATCAGGTATACGCTAAAGTGAGTGGAGAAGGAGCCATTGAGAGCCCGACAGTAGATGTAAGCTCGAAAGAATTTTACGGGGAAGGTTATGATGACAGCGACAAGAGAATCCCCGACATGACCGTCATTAACCGCCAACTTGGTAATCTCCATACTTAATGAACATGATTACGATCGATAAATCGCAAATGGCTAATCTGATAGTATATGTTTGTACAAATAGGATGGAACCCGAAGACATCACTATGGGACTTGCTAGAGTCGACCTTAACGTATCAGCACAAAACATACGCAGAAGCTGTGAAGAAAGCAACTTCCAAACCAGTGGCTTCTTAATACTTTTCCACTTATCAACAACAAACATACACTTTAAACAAAAAACGCATCGTTTTGGCACTTTTTACTCTTTATTCGATTCTTTTCTTTACATTCCCTTTTTTTTTTCTCTTCGTTTTGAGGAAACAATATAATCACGGTGGCTCGATTCGTCTATATATATCTTTTGTTATATTTTCGTTTCTATTTTTTTTGTTTCAGTCTATGTCTGCCTAATTGCATTTCTGTTATACTGCAAAGATGGTTAATCGTTTTTCATGATTATATATTTTAAAATGCTTTGGTAACATTTACAAGGAAAGATCCAAGTTTCTTTCCAGTGGGACATCGCTTTGGTAAATAAAAATTATGAGAACAATGTCCACTTTTGAATTTGAAAGCAGAAAAGAAATAAACAATCAGAATTTGGAAAAAAAAAGGGTCAAAATTTCTATCTGTTAATAGTGTGACTTCTCCATTATTCAATGCTCTTCTTATCTCCTACATCAAAAAGGATTTTAAAAACCACATCATTTATCATAAATCTCATATTCAAAGTCATATATATATCTCTATCTTTGATTCTTTACTTTAGATTAAGTTTACCTGATGGTTTCTGCTTGATTAGTGTAACTTTTGCTTTCTTATTCTCCAACTTCAAAGGCTCTTCTTCTTCATATTCTTCGTCGTAATAATCATCCTAACAGACATAAC
Source organism: Anastatica hierochuntica (assembly GCA_900406275.1). Taxonomy (NCBI): domain Eukaryota; kingdom Viridiplantae; phylum Streptophyta; class Magnoliopsida; order Brassicales; family Brassicaceae; genus Anastatica; species Anastatica hierochuntica. The sequence continues at coordinate 13,319 of OVAN01003979.1, forward strand.
AAAACATGTTTTTATACTTCCAGAAATCATCAATCAAGATCATAAGCCTTCACCCCATTCACACTAACTCATTGCTACTTACAACTTACAGAAAAAAAAAAAGAATCCAAAAAGGCAAAATCTACCTCATCAGAATCAGATTCATCACCAGTTTCAACCTCAGGCTCTTGATCATTGGCGTTTGATTCCTCTACTCCTAAAATTACAATGTCAAAATTTAATAAAACCACAAGCAAAAAACAAAAAATTATATGTCCATCTTCAATATATCAAAACATTCAGATATGAATTGGAAACTCACCAGAATCAAGCTCCTCATCCGTAAGCATCAAGAAAACAAAAAACAAAAATCAAGGATAAACAAAAACACAAAACTTCAATTACAAGTAAGCATAAACTTTGATTCACAGTTTTGTTAAAAGGATATTGTTCATCGTCCATAACATCATCGGCAGTCTTGTAACCAAGAAGAAAGACGCTGCTGCTTTCGCAATTGTGAGAGAGTTCAAACTCTCTCTCAAAGAGTTCAAACACCAAATAAAACTTAGAGAGGCATACCCCAGAATTTCATAGCTAGTAAAGGAGGAAGATGGGAGAGTTGTGTGTGGCTTCTTTTGATTTTGAGAGAAGAAGAAGACAGTTTAAGGTTTAAGAGTTGTTTCAAAAATTGGGGGCTCTATTTATAAGGATACTCTTTTTTTTTATGTCAAAAAAAAAGTTACATATTTTGGGTTGATTCATGATGGGCCCTTGTTTATATTGGGCCTATTTGAGTTTATGGTGTATGCATGTATACTGGCATTATGATTTAACAAAATAGATTTTTTATTTTTAACACGGGTGGATCGACAAGACCTGATCCATAACCAAACTCTACGAATTTGGTAGAGTCGAAACGCCTGAATACTCGGCACTAGGAACTTTGCCACTGGACCAAATGAGTCTCGGCGATTTAACAAAACAGATTAGATTCATTGTTTTGGCAACTATTCATTATTTTCACTTGATGTGAATAAGATTTGGTAATAATAATATTATACAATTTCTTTGACTCTTTTTTGTATCCTAGTGTAATTGCTTTACCTTTTTGAGTTTTCATGCATGTTGTTTTTAGAAGTCAGTACTTAATAAGTATGTATTATTCTAATGTACTTTCTTCCCTACAAATGTTACTCTAATAACATAACTAGTGCGTAGGATTCTTCCAAACTTATACAACATTGAATAAATTTGGCTCTAGTCCAATAAATAAACATATAAATAGAGGTAAACAAACTCATTCATTGAACTAGCTTAAACTAGTTTTAATGTCGAGACTGTCATAACCTAGTGGTTAATGTTCTACTGTTCAGCTCAGACATCTGAAATTCGATTTCACCAGGTCGCGTTATCCCGCGTTGTAAAGTTTTGCTATGGATAGGATCTTGTAAATCAAATTAGTGGCAAAAAATAGAACTAGCTTTGATTGTGTCTATATGTTTCCTCTTGATGTTCAAATGGAATAAACATAACTTTATATAAAGTACTCAAACTGGATATCTGAAAAACTCGATCTTGAATAAATACTCGAAGATAACCAAATACATGAATAAATATTCTAAATAAGTATTTAAATTGATATGAATATCCGAAAAATAAAAAAACCAAAGCGGTAATATTTTTAAAAAATTGAAATAACTAATCCAAATTTACCCGAACTCGAACCTAAAAATTCAAACTCGACTAGATACCCAAGTCGTAGAGTTGGATGTCTGACCTGAACGCTCAACCCTAAAATCTAATTTTTTCCTCTAAAAATTACATATGGGATAGTGCCCACATCAATTTATCAAAAAATATAAAGGTAGTGGGCATAATGAAAAAGGTCATTGTGTCCTCATTCGATGAACAACATTTGGTATAACCAAATGTCTCTAGATAGATGTCAAGTTTGCTACTAGAAGGAGATACGATTGCTTTTAGACACCTCCAAAGAAAATGATCAACTCTGTCATCAACTTTCAAATTTCTTTATATATAAAATTTTAAACCTTCATTGAATCATCTTAACAAATAATTGATAAAAGAAAAACAACATTATATTCCACTAATTAATGATTTTATTTCTATACTAAATATAAATATATTTACAGATTAAAATGTTTGACCCAAATCCTCTTTGGCTTTATCTTGGAAGATAACACGAACTTTCCTAAAATAAAATACTAAGAAATAAATAAAAAGAAGTTTTAATATGAAAAATGAAACTTAAATAAAAAAAGCTTCTAGAAGCCGATGAATTTTAGCCACTGAAAACCCGTTTTAGCCACTTTCTCTGCTTCCTTCGAACAACAACAAGATTCCGACGAACCACCGCCGATTCCTCCGGTGGTCTCTTTCCGACCACACAAGAAAAAGTTTCTCGATCCAAGCGTGATCAGCTTCTGTTCTCTCCCGATACTTTCGAGACTAAACTGAGAGTAGTGGAGATCAAACCGCGACGGATCAGATTCCGGCAACAAAGGCCGGCGAGCTTCCTTCACGTAAACGCGAATCGCGGCGTCGATTAAATCTCCCACGGTGGATTCCGGCGAAATCACGATCTGCACGGCGCCTAAACTCCCTTGAACCGTCACGTTGAGAAGCAGTTTCGTCAGACGAGGGATCGAAGCCGCCGGTCCGACGACTTTTTGACCGTCGGAGAGTAATTCCGGTAGCGTTTTCGGCCTCCGAAGCTCGCCGGGAATCGAGTGAGGCGTCGTCGATTTTCCGTGAAACGACATCGATTTCTCCGGTAACTTTCCTCGCCGTGTCTTCTCCGTTTCCGGTGATCCTTTACGGTTACCGTTCTTCGAGTTTATCGGCATGTTAAATCAAATCTTGAGATCGGACGAGGACAGAAGCGGCGGAGGCTCTCGTATTGCCGCCGATCACCGGAAGTTATCATAAACAGAGTGGCAAAACTGTAAATATAGAAGGAAGATGAGGGCAAAAAAGGGATTAAAGAATCTGATGTGAGAAAATGTGAGTGTTGAAGAGGGAAAGTATTTATAGTGGAGAAATGGTTTGGAAGTTTCTGATGGGAGTGACGGGAACCGGCTGTAGCAGGTGAACGACATCTTCAATTATTTGCGTTAGTTTTGTTATTGTGTCCAGGTTCAACCGGTGGCTTTTTAATTATCAACCAGTTTTAATTTTTTGATTGGGATTCCTTTTTTGGTATTTTTCTTTTGGTTACTTTCTAATTATGTTTACCTTTTTAAATAAACCATATTTGATTTAAAAAAATGACTTTTGTTTGTAATCAATTTTGGGTTTTTTTAGTAAAGGCATTTAATTGTAATTGATTTTTCTTTTTTTTTGTGAATTCAATGTAACTATGATGAGCATTTAATTGTCGTTTATTTCTGGCTTTTTGTGAAGCGACGGTCTTTATCGTTTATTGGAGTTAGACGTCTCGATGCTCTTGATTTGTTCACTCTTCCATGCTACGATGGTGAAGAAATCGGCTTTTTGTAACCTGTTTTTTTATTTTATCTTTTTCATTCAATAAGCGAATTGCCTTTGTTAGGCTATCGTACATCAGAATTGGTGGGGATTGATCTTTTCGAGCCGGATCTTCATAACCGAGTTCTTTTCAAGCCGCTATTGTGGATAAAAGAAGAGCCAAGTAGAGGGTACGAGCTCATGGTTTATCTGTTTGTTCCCTAATTTTCGGATCTTCGATTAGCTGTTGCAAGTAAACGAGAAGACATCATTTTCGGAAATTGTCTAATGCTCTCTCGACGAGTTTCCATCGCATAGACGATGTAAAATTAACTTTTAGAAGGGTAGACTTGAATACGTCGAAATACCATCCGAGAGTATGATATGTTTGACGATTATTCCATATGCTTAAGTTTTTCTTCTCTTATGTTTGTAATTTGCAAAAGAATTTGCTTTTATTAATAAGATGGATAGTTTTAGTGTTTAAAAAAAAAAGTTCATTCCCTTTGTGTTTGAGATTTATATTTATGCACATGGTTAATTTATTTAAGGAAATCAAGATGAGTTTAAATATTATTGATGATATCAAACCACGTTTTTTATTTGCTTTATTAAATTAAATCATATTAGGAACAATAGATAGAAACTGCATAGTAGAAACAACGTCATATTTAATATTGTTTATTGAAATCAAAACATGTTATTTGTTAGCAAACTAAAACTATTTATGCTTTAGAAGCATGTAGACTATTTTGATGGTTAAGAAGTTTTGCTATTGATTCATGATTTCTAGAAGTTATTCCGAATCATCGAAACAATGTTTATTCTTTGAACTAAATACCTATAACTATGCAATGGTTGAATTTTTTAAAACACTTTTTATGTTTTTATGTGTGTTCGGACGTTATTTTTTTTTCATTCGTGGACTTACCTATCTATATTTGATTTACTATCCTGCAAATCACCATACGATTTTTCATGAGCATTTTGTCATCGCTAGCACGATTTCATATATTATTTTATGAAAATTCATCAATTTTAACACTATTCCAACAAAAACACGCTATGATAATATATATTCAAATCAATTCTTTTAAATCTTTTTACGAACCATTATATTCTGTAAATGGGTGTATCACATTTTGCATCAAACCAAATAGTTAAATATATACAAGTAAAAGCCGATAAGGTGGAAGATAAGATTCAGAAGGTTAGACAAACAATGTTGGATAAAATGACAAGTCCCTTTTAACAAGTTGTAATCGAGAAAAATAAAATTGGATATATAACTAATAAAAAGGACACGTGGCAGGAAAAGAGAGTAAAGATGGGCCACAAGCGGCCGACATAACTGAAAGATGCCGGAGACGTGACCAATCTCGCCTTGGTGAAGCCGTCCCCAACTTGCATTGTGATTACTTACTAGTCTCTCCATTAACTGCACACTAACGACATCGATCTAGATCATTCTCGTTAATACTCATATGATTTTGATAATTCAAGATAATTCCAGACTAAAATCGATCCAGACTAGTTTTTGGGAGAGAATAATTCATCTGTAGGTTCGCTCTCCGTGTTTGAAAATAGACCGAAAGAAAGAGTTCATACTCGTGTGAAATTAATCGTGCAGCAACTCTCTTCGGCAGAATTCGAACTCGCATTGTGTTTGTCATATGAACTCGTCTTTACTTTTGGACTATGATATTTCAGTTAATGTTCATATGCTTCGTAATAAATAATGTTTAAGATGGATGTACACTCATTAAATATTTATTCATTTTTATTCAATTTACTTTTTTGGAGAAAAACCAACACTAACTATAGCTAATTCAATTGATAGACTATCAAACTAGATAATACTACTAGTCTACTAGTAAAAAACATCAAATAACATTGAATTTTTAAAAACAAATCCGAAAACATCACATAAGATAAAATAAAAAATATTTTTAAAACATCACTTAATCGAAACGGAATGACTGGTACCTATTTTTATTTAAAAAAATAACAAATACTTTTAGTTATTATTGCTAGGATCTTACATCGGAAATTGAAAGATATCAATCTATGTCAATCTATTTATTGCCAACTAGATGGTTATCCACGCAATTCGCAGATAAATTATCATCGAAATATTAGTATTATATTTTTATTTAATATAATTACTGATTTTGTTTTGATGAAGATAAAATTATCGTCGAAATACTAGTAACATATTTTTTATTCGTCACTTACCATTTAGTAACTCGTTTGTTTTAAATTAATTTCTAATTTCCTAATAAAAATTAAATAATAAAATAATACTCAATAGAAATTAAGTAACGAGATTTTAAATCTTTTAAAATGATTTAAAAAGAGTTTGTCATGTTAATGTTTAGGGGATTAGTTTTGGGCTGGAAGCTTATAATTTAACATAGTATCATAATTTTTTGTTGACCCAAGTTGGGTTGTCCAAAAACGGTTTATTATCGTTCATAAATAGGAATTCAATTCGAAATGGACCGATAAAAAACTAAAAATATACGTGTTAAAATCACATATCAAAAGTTTATGTTTATATATAGATAATACGGGCAAATCTATTACTAATTGGTTTCGAGTTAGAACTAGAAGACTATAATTTAACAATTATTGCTTGTAAAACTAACTTGACTCATTGGCGCAAAAAGGAAGTTATCAAATTCCGCAAGAAAACCTCGTGCAAAAAAAGATTATGACCAACTTACGTGAGATTTAACTAAATATCTAATTTTAAAACTAATAAAAATAGGAGTGAACCTAATAATTAGTAATATATTTCTGGTATGCATCTTTCAATTTGATTGCTTCACTTGGCCTAAGTTATATTATATTATCCAATTATTGTTTTCTGTGACGTCTTTTTACAATAAACTAGGGGATTTCTCCGCGCTACGCGCGGACTGTTTGTAATAGATATATCACCGATGCCAAAAATGTTATATTGTTTTTCGATAATCTGAGAAGCTATTTTCAAATTNCTAGGGAATTTCTCCGCGCTACGCGCGGACTGTTTGTAATAGATATATCACCGGTGCCAAAAATGTTATATTGTTTTTCGATAATCTGAGAAGCTATTTTCAAATTGTTGTAGCATTATTTCGTTAAGATTTATATAAGTCCTAAGCGTAGAAACCCAACGTTGGGTTTTAATTTGTTGTGTTGTTAATGGTATAGAAAATAGAAGAATATGTGTAGGGGGTTTTGGAGGCAGTAGGGTTAATATTGAGCTATAGGAGGATTATGAGATATATATTTGGTAGTTATATAGTTTTTATTTAGCTTTTGTATATTATCTTGGGACAAAGAACATGGGGAGAAACAAAAAGGCAAAGTTTTTGATAGGAACAAAGGGCAAAGTTTATGACAAAAAGAGAGAGAGTGTTTGGTCTCTTCCAGTGTTAATATTACACACTATGTTGGAGAATGATATTAGCTAGCACCACCCACAGTTAACATTACCCACTATATCAATAACACATTAAACGCAGCATGAAAGAAAATACAAATTAGAAGGTAGTCATAGCACATGATTGGTTTTCTTACTCACTTTATGATTTTCTCTAATTATTCCTTGTCTCATCTCACACGTATTCTCAAACATGAAACATCCAAATAATCAGTATGTATGCATATAATTAACGTAAGTTATTAGCCATTCCAACTCACACCTACGCACGTTTTTCTCTGAAGAAAAGGTAGTGCAGCTAGAGAAAATCAATGTCAATCAGTATGGAAAGTTCTAACGTGGGCTGTTGCGGCGGTGGTTATGGCCGTCCCGGTGGTTTTGATCGGGCCATACATCATTGGACCGGAGAGAAGAGTAGGCTCGAAAAACGTCCCAACCGCGGCGAAGAAAATTCACATACAAAAACGCAAATCTGATCATCCCAACTTAGTCCAAGAGAGGCACATAATCTATTGGAAAAGAAAATTCATATATCAAACTCAACTCACGGTGAGAGCCGTCAATTTCCTTTTGGCAGCAAGCATCGGGCTCATGTCGAGATTCTTAGCAACGCATGAAACATCAACTACCAAATGCCTTACGGGATTAAGCTCGGCCTGTAGAAAAAAATCAAAGGTCGAGCATCAATGTAAGATGTTAATAAGGCAAACCAAGTAAAAATTTGGCATGTATGCATGAATCATACGGAAGTTAATTTACATTTACTTCCTTAAGGGTAACATTTACAGTTATGTTTCATCGGGGCAAGTACAATGCGATACCTGAGATTAGAAGCCAGACACAACTAAGCATATTCAAATGAAAATCCTAAGGATAGGTCTAAGAAAAACAAAGCAAGTACCTTGATAATGTATGTATCCATTTCCAAGTCAATTCATAGTCCATGTCTTGGTACAACCTTAGACTTGATGTTTTGTAAGTAAGAAGTTGGGACATCTTTAGAAAACATCTTATTCGAAACCTTCTTTTCGCGAGCATTCAACCACATGACCAACATGTTGTCTGGTTTTGATATTGTATATGTTAGGAAAAAAACATAAAGATAAAAGTGTTTTCATTAGGAAAAAATCGTAAGATGAGACTTCAAATCACTTATCATAGAAGAAAAATTTACCAGACATAGCACCCAATCTCAGTACACGATGTGATGCTCCTATGTTGCCTTCTTCTTAGCTTGCTCATAGAGACAATTTGGGCAGATTGGAAGAGGACGGTGTGGAGTCGTTGATTGATGGGACAGATTATGCGAAGAANGGAGGAGATGATGCACTGAATAAGTTTATCAACAGATTATGCGAAGAAGTATGGAAGCTTGGTATGTTACCTTTTATCACCCATGTCTTTAATTGCATATGTTGGAGGTCCAATGAATGTTAGACATGAATCTTCATAGAGTTGGGCAAAGTCAGAACTTTGTGACCAAAACCAATAGCCAGAGTCTAATCCCTAGTCATATTAATTCAAATAACAAAACAACTACACAAAAAGGATGATGATCTTCTATCAAAAGAGCAGCCCAAATCCAATTTTCATGGAATTTGAATCAATATAAGCAAGAAACAAATCCGATAGCTAAAATAAGACTAATAAAAAACCCACACTTGTGCACCATTTCGAGCCGTTGCCTCCATGATGGTTGCACCGCTGAGTTAACTGAGTCGAGCAGAGGGTGGACCAATCTGTACCGCCTCATCGACAGACTTTACGTGGAGCGAATCTCTATCAGCATCGCTCTAAACCGCAACAGTCTGAACAGAAGCTTCGCCGTTCTCAGGAGGCGAAAGATGGGAAGTTAGGGTTGGTAATAAGGGCATCTAATGGTGAATGAAGCTTTGGCCATTGATCGTGGGTGAGAAAGGGAAACGGCGAGGGAGGAAAAAACAAAAATCCATGAAACAGTAGAATTGGATCAGCCTTATAAGGTGTTTGAGGATAAGCTTTAAGAACTTATAAGTCATCATAAAGACAATTTGGGCGAATTAGAAGAGGAAGGTGTAGAGTCGAGTTGATTGATGGAGGAGATAATGCTTGGTTAGTGTTGAAAACGGAAGAAACTGAAGCTGGAGGCGAGGAAGACAAAGTAGCGAGTAGTCCAAACTCAAGTGTTAGTTTGGACTTCAAGATGAGGCCCAAGAAATTAGCTTTCTCATCCGCTAATTTTCTTATTGTATATAGAAAGCTGACGTGGCATTCTCCTGGGCATTAGAAAATTGCTTAGGTGGATAGTGTAAGATGCTAGAATTAAGCACTTTTAATTAGTTAGATAAATAGGAGTTTGCGGCTCAAATGTCTAAATTTGTATATAATAAGAGTTTGCGGCTCTATCTTGTTTTGAATATGAGAAAGAAATATATAAAAAACATAAGAGAGGGAAAAATAAAAGAACTTTCTTCANGCATTAGAAAATTGCTTAGGTGGATAGTGTAAGATGCTAGAATTAAGCACTTTTAATTAGTTAGATTAGTACAAAATTGCAAACAAGAGAAAGGCCATTTGATAAAGGAATAAAAATAATAAAATAAATAAACGTGATGTCTGCAAATTTTTTTTTGTCATCACAACAGACAGATTCGGTAGCTCATAGTCCCTTATACGGGGCCTACGCGTATATATGCGCAACCGGAGGTTCGAACACGTGATCTCCGGATTTAGTGAGAAGGCGTTCGGCCACTAGACCACCTCGTATGCAAGAATATGATAGCCTTCCAGTCCAATTTGCCATTAAAATTATTTATTAAATGCTACGACGACAACAATATCTTTTAGTATTTGTTTATCTTGTTGAGATGAATTTATTAAATTTATGATTTTGGCTGTTTGCTTTGGGTTGTTGCCTTCCCCGGATGATAGCAAATCGAGTTTGATTCCCATATTTTCTAATTATTATCTGAAGTTTCAGATCATATTATTTTATAGGCGGTGATGAAACATTTACACTCTTCTTCAGAAAGGGCAACAAAAGTTACAAGACGTAGACCGAGTGTAGTTGGGTCCAAACGTGAAAAGATTGTCTATTTAGGCTTTTGTTTTGTTTTGTGGGCTTATAACTTCTTAGGGTCTTTGGATCCGCTCCTTGGTCCATAAGGGCTTCTTGCATTTACATGTTCGTTTGTTAAAAGGCTTCAAAGAAGTGATAATTTGGATACCTCCTCGTAGTGTGACAAAATCTCTCAATCTCATCATTGTTAAATGAATCTTTTTTCCTAAATCATGATTCTCCTTTTACTTGGTTTAGTAAGATATTAAAGGGTTATTATTTGTAAATTTAGTGATTGTTATTTGTTAATTTAAACAATGAAATGATAAAGACGCAACATCTAGATATGACATCCACCTGAACAAAATAATAATGTTCCAACAATTACAAATCAAACGGATGAAATTTACTATAGGATCGTGAAAAATGAGAAACTGACTACGTTGTGAGATCCCAATTTATAGAGAAACAATAGTATAGGAAAAAAGTTTAACAGAATTAGTTTAACTATTTATGTCAACGAAATGCACTTATATTTTCGGTTAATTGTAAAGTTATCTCAACTTTCAATGTGAGATTTTTTCTAACATACTAATAGGCCTCTTCAAGATGTGAGCGAGACACGCACAACATCTCGAACCATAACAAAAAGAACCATTTATACATGCCATTTGAATATTGAAAACCGTTTATGTGGAAAATCGTCTGTTGGATTGACTATAATTCTGATACCATATTAGGAATCATGAGTTTCCAATTCAAAATCAATTAGCAATGAGAAGTAGTCCACGATCTTTTATATACTAGGGTAGAGTTCTCTCCACTTTCATTGTGACACTTGTCTACCACACTAATATTATAGAATCATGCTAGAGATGATAAACCACAAGAATGATTTGCATGGATAAATAAATTCTTGAAAAAATTTCGAGATAACGCTCCTAATCATACTTTCGACCGTCGGACAGAGTAGTGATGCATATTCAAAAAGAGGGCACCCAGGTATATGGAGACTAGCGGAGTATTACAAAAACACTTATAACTTCTGACTGAGACTTGGAAACAAATTTAAGAGGTTTTCTGATTTCTCTTGGAAATAAATTACAACTTTCTTCTCGAGTACACATCGTTACAAAGAAGAAGATGATGATGATGAAGACGAAGAAGGTGACCAAGAGGTCATGTCCATCGGGTAACTTCCCAATACACGTAAAAAAGACGTGAACTCCTGAACTTCCGAGAGAGCGTTCTGCGCACGCGCCTCCGCCATCGAAGCCTCAAAGTCGACGTAAAACATATACTCAAAGTGCTTCGCTGTTCCGACGTTAGCCTCGTCGACGAGCCTAATCGGAACATTGTGGTTAGGTCTCGACTCGATCTTAGTCAAGCTAATGTTTCTAAATGCGAAAGCCGATAGGACTTTGAACAGCACGCACGTGCCTTTCTCGTGCGCGAACACTATGCTCGTCTTGAAAGGCCGATCAGTTCTAGGTATGATCGGCTCACGCGCTAGCATCACGAAGCGCGTGACGTTACTGGCGTCGTCTTGTATCCCATCTTCGAGTATCTCGAGCCCGTAAATCTCCGCGGCGCGTGCGCTCGCTATAGCGGCCGTGTCGCGGATGTTGTTTGCTGCGATGAACTCGGCGGCACCGGCTGTATCGTCGACGGCTTCGCGAGCGACGTTGAGACCGAGTTTTGTGAGTGTGTGTTCACATTGAGCGAGTCCTTGAGGATGAGAGATGACGCGCGTGAGATACTCTTTCCGTACGCCGGGAAGAGCCATGAGACAGTGGTGAACGGGGAGCTGAACTTCGCCGACGATGTGAAGACGGTGACGGAGGAGGAGGTCGTAGTTCCGGTGAATCGATCCTCCTAAAGAGTTCTCAACAGGTAAAACCGCACGATCTGCGATCCAAAGCTCAACCGCCTGAAACGCGACTTCGAATTGATCGCAAGGAATCGCTTGACAATTAGGGTAAGCTTTACCAGCGGCGGCTTCAGAATAAGCTCCGGGAACGCCTTGATAAGCGACGCGGAGGTTAGATCCGTGCATCGGAGCCGGAGATAGATCTGTAATACTAAGAGGCTTACTATTCGATTGGCGATTTGGAACTAACGATTTGTTATCCAACGGAACCAGATTCGATCCGGAGATTTCGGCGGCGGCGTGACCGTTAACGGCGGAAACGCGATGAGATCCATCGGAAGCAAGAGATTCAGATTGTTCCTGAGAAACGACTTTGCTAGAAAGAATGGCGAAAGAGCTTTTCCAATCGGAGCTAGTGAAAGAGTCAGATCTCTTACCGCAATGTATGACGCGCCGCCGCGTCGTCACCGTCGTCGCCGGAGAGTGGAAAGAAGGAGAGATCATAGGGTTGAGATTGTGAGGAGAAGAAGGAAATAGAGTTCTCATGATTCTTCAGGTAGAAGAAGCAATCTGAGAGAGAGAGTAAGAAGCTGAGAGAGAGAGAGAGTGTTATAAGGAGAAGAGGAGAAGAGCGTGGAGTCATCTGCTGCCTCTCACCATCTTCCACCTACCACCACCACCATATACAACAACACTTTCTTCTTATGATTTGGATTAATCCTTGACGTGTCATTGTTTAGGTTCAAATACTATAGAATACTTAAGAGATGAAGGAATGGACTGGAGGTTGCACCATCTATCATCTCACAAAACAGGTTTTGAATTTTATACGTGCCATTAGTGAGAAAAATTATTTGTCAGACGATAAAAAGACGTATAACTAGAAATACTATACTCGTAAAATTCGCATGATCTCAATGTAAGACCGAAAAATCCGAATTGAAAATCACGATGGAAAAACGGTGTTAAACAACGATTAAGGAAAAAAAATTTCGTGAATACGAGAATAATCTCTTTCCTTAATTCATGAAATTTCCTTCAGCGTGGCGGTTTATGAGATTTTGAATCCTAGGATATAATCATGATAGACTATGATCGCAACACTCGATCATAGAATCTACGAACTAAACAAATACGTTATACTCTCGAGACATTTACAATTCAACGAATGAATTTTCTTTTAAGAACGGTTATCAAAATCAATGAATGATCTGTTGAGTAAGAAGTGGGATTACACTCCCATGAGATGTGGAGCACGTTTAATGTGGAGGAAAAAATCAACAGAATATTCCTTGATAGAATATGCTTTCGCGTAACCGAATTTGAAAAACGGTTCGGTTCGGTTTAATTTCTCAATCTCATTAACTTCCTTCTGACCAAAAAATACTTATTTTTTATTCACAACAGAACTAATTATTTAACATAATACAAATGGATCCATTAATCTATTTTGTTTATTCAAATAATGATGGTTCCAACACTCAACTCCACCATACAAAATGGCAGAGTATTATCCATAATCTCCTAGCCATTGAAGAAATCTCTTTGTTAATAAAAAAGTTTCTCGATTAATTTTCATTATCTCATTCTAGTTTTATCATATGTCCATTGATCTATATAATCTCGTGAGTTACAATCATTGTGAAACACGTTTAGTTTATATGATAAAGATATTTATGTTTCGAATAAAAATAAAAATAGCAAGACAAAAGATTAAACTAATCTAATTTTAGTTTTGTGAAAAGAACTATCCATCTACAAAACCTTTTCCAAATAATTGGATAGTTTGAATATTACTAATTTTGTAACCAACTAATACAAACACATTTGACTAATCCACCAAATTTCATTTACTTGGACCTCTTACTCTTATGCAGGACCGATTCTGAGATTTTGAAGACCGCAATCCCTAAAGAAAACATTGGCCAATTTTACATACGTTTTAAAAATCTTTTTAAAAACTGGACCGCTTTTAATATTAAACTTTTTTCCTCGAAAAAAGGGACCAAAATCTTATGCTTGTGCTCAGGGCCGGCTGTGAGACCCTTGCTCTATTTTTCTTAACAATTTTGCGTGTTCAGTTCG
>OVAN01003980.1:0-27197 GCA_900406275.1 Anastatica hierochuntica
AAGGCAAAGATTGCTGTGAACAATTCCCAGAATTTTCCTTACACCTTTGAGGCGATACCATCAAAAACTTATTCATCTTTCGGAAGTTGATTCCATTTATTTTTCCAGGACTCCTAGGAAATCTAGCCATAGTATTTTTACCATTACCCAGCCTAATATTCCTTGTNCATCAATACTTAATAAAGGATTAAAGGTCGAAATATTTGTACCTTCAATACCTGAGGTCTCTGTTCCCGTAATTACCAGATCAGCCTCCAACCCAATCTCTTGCCCTTTAGTGAGATTTTCAGAGTCCTCTACCCTCTGTTCCTCCTCAGCCCTTGGTTCCTCACACTGTTGTTCATCAGGTGAGATTACCACATCCAAAGAGCCATCCTCTGCCGCCTCATTATCTTGAAGGAGTAACTCCCCTTCCTCGATCAACAGGTCATCATTGTCCACCGCCGGGGCAGCCATAAACACAGCCTTAGAGCCACCAATATCCTGATCAGCACCCCCATCAACCGCAGCCATATCAATGGCTTTGCCTTTGTCCAATTGATTAAGAGTCTGAGATGGAAACTCCACCGTAACCACCTTATGACCATTCTGATTTGCAGCCAGAGAATAGAGAGGTCTTGGCCAAGATGTTAGCTTCCGACCGACCATAGTTGATGTACCATCAGCCTTAACTCTCGAATCTTTCCCATATGACCGCGAGCTCCCGCCTTTGTGATGCTTAGGTCGATAAACCAGTTGAGTTCCACTATTAGTATCCCGCTTCATCACTTTTTCAGCATAAGAATCCTTCGCAGAATCTGATTTCCCCACCAGATCTCTGTGACTACCAGCATATCTCTGTGAGTCACTCTCCAGGCTATTAGTAAAATCCAAGTCAAGAGCCCTCTTAACCGGAAGCCGTTGCGATATGTCTTTTCCCAAGTCATCTCGTGACTGCCTACCATCCACAGCCTCAATATGAGCTTTCTTCTTTTGTCTCCGAGTTTCAATCATCAACTCCGGACACATAGAGACATGATGTGTAAGCAGATAACAGTGTTCACAGAAACCTGTGAGTTTATCGTATTTTAGACCAACCTTAATCTCCTCCCTGTGATCAAATGGTACCACTGTGGAAAAGATCAGAGGCTTGAAACCGTCAATCGTGACAAGCACACTGGCTGACTCCGCGTCAATATCCTTAACCTCTCCAATGGCTTTACCCACTGCTCTCATTGTTGCTTCTTCCCATAAATGAAGCGGAATATCCTCAATTTTTATCCAGAAAGTCAGAGCCGACGGGTACAAGGGCTGGACTATCGGTTCCCAACGCACCAACGCAACCATCCAACCATCAAAATGATATGGGTCGTATTGTAAGACATTATGAATATCCCTTTCCGTCTGGAAATTAAACTGGAATTTACCGTTGTCGAGGTCTCCACCTTCAACCTTCCCTTTGAGCTTCCAAATCTTCGGAAGATTAAACAAAAGATTATCCATCCTCTGTTCCTCGGGGTTAATTAACCTTCCGATTAGAGTCAGAGAAAACTGCTGAACTCTCTTTGCGATACCTACGGTCGAGAGTCTCACTGACTCCGTACGTACCATCTTCTTATCCTTAGCATTCACCAACTGAGCCATAGTAGAAGACATAGCTATCACCCACAGATACCTTGTATGAGACGAGAAAGCAGTCTGAAGAACCTTTAGCAGATGGCAGAGACACCAACAGCTATTTTCGTGTGAAATGAAACAGGAGCTGGAGAGAAAAGCGTGACAAAACAAGCCTAGTTCAAGCTCCTTATATGCGTGAGATACCAGCTCCGGAATCGTAGCCAATGACTTCAAACAGAGGATATCATCAAATCGTATCCTTTCCCAAAAGAAACCATGACCTGATTCATAACCAGATACGTATCTCCTCTGGATCTTAACTCTGAAATCCTCACTTACCTTATATAATCCAAAGGATCCTGAATTGATTCCAGCCACTGAAACCATCCCAGTAAGTCGTACCTCTTTGGAAAACCTTCCAAAACCTTCCCTGTCGTGATCCTCGACATCAGCCGTGAAGATCCCCCAAATTATCTGATGAATCCGTTGAATCCCCCTGATCCGCCACTGGGATAACGATCTACCTTTCCAAAATCGACTCTCCCTCACAAGAGCCAACCTTACGCCCACAAACCTAGCCTTCACGAGCCGCCATAGCCATAAATCTTCAAGAAACCAAACCTCCCCGGAAAACCCATTTGTTGTCGTGATTCCGGTCATTCACCAGAGTCAAGAGAGCGGCGGCGTCGACGAAACCCTAAATCGCGTTTCTCGTCGCCATCGCGTCGATTGTTTAGATGCTAAAATTTTTTAAATATTTATAACATGTATAAAATTGGTTTAGAGGGTTTTGAAGAGCAATAAACTTATATTATAAAATAGACATCATGTAGTCACTTTGAAAGCATTTTTAATCATATTTCAGATTTATTCAGTTTTAAAAAAATCGAACCGCATAATATTTATTTTTTTGCTAAAAAGTAGCTTGAGCTAAGTTAAAATATAAGAATGTTTGTATTGTTTATTTTGATTTTTTGTGTGATTTGAGATAATACCAAACCAAACTGAACTATTTGATGTTTCAATTTTCATTTAAATTTTTAGAACTAATTCGAATTTGAAATAACTCGAATCGACAGATGACTGATACCTATACGGGTCCTACAAAAATTGAACTAATCCGATCGGAAAATCTGAATATCCAGCTTTACTTTCGTATTACACATAATCGTACAAAATACATCCGTACTATATTAACATATGTTTTTTGTTAAAAAAAATGTTTCAAAATATAAGACATGTGTTATATATAATTTACAATACTATTAAAAACACTATAAATATTAAATTTTTCAAAAAAAATTATATAATTCCGCGCTTGGCGTGGGTCAAAATCTAGTGACTATTTAAAATAAAATACTTTTCAGTGTTAAAAACAACTTTTAAATCAAGTATTAATGATTTTGATGAAGGTTATTAATTCAAAGAGAATTTTAAGAATAACAATTTTCAAATACTAGTAGTATTTTTCTTCCATTTTTTTTTTAAAAAAATCACTATTTTATAAATTTTGATAAAGTCATAAAAGTATTATAAACACACATATAATCTAAAATAGTTTATAAATCCGAATCGAATTTGAACGAGTATCCGAACGTCGACCCCTAAATGTAACTGCAATAACCTAGTGACCACTATACCACAGACCACTATACCACAGATGATTAAAACAAAAATATCGTACCATTATTAAGAATGTCCTTATAACTATTGTTTTAATTTAGGGAGAAAAACACAAAATGACGTAAATGCAACTTTCTCACTATTTCTTTATTCTCCGACCGGACAAATATTTGCAAATTTTTAAGTACTTGCTATCTGGCTTGGCTTGTTCAAGCAATGAGGTTCATTATTTGTTACTTGGTTCGTCTAAAACAAATACTTGCTAAATTAAGTACCCGTCAATTTTTTATTACTCGGCAAATACTTGATCTGCCTTGATACTTGGTCACATCATTTGAATTTGAAATAAAATGCTTATAGTATACACATTACTCATATCTTATAAGTGAGAACATATTTTTACCCTAATTTTTTTTTGGAAACAATCGTGATTGTGAAGGTGAAGAAGAAGACTCGAGACTAACTCTCAAGTCTCGGGAATCGAATCTTAACTCAAATTGGCATTTGGGTTTTGTCATTGGGATTTTTGGTTTTATGAAGTTTGGATAATTCATAATTGTCTAGATATGGATTGCTAATCCAAATTTCTACATGATGTTATATTATTATATTGCTAATGAGATAAAAATCTTCAAGAATCAAGTTCCCTATTTATTTTAACAAGTATTAAGCAACAAGTAACAAGACAAATACTAAAAAAAATTGCGATACTTGATATTTGACCCGGATTTGCAAATACTAAAAATTCACTACTTGTTACTTGGCTTGACGAAACCGAATACTTGAACTTTCAAACCGAATACGGGAAAAATAACGAATATAAACCGAGTAACGAGTAATCATGCCTAACCCTACTCCCCACGACGATGCCTACTCATCAAGAATCTATTATTGACGGTTCTTGGAATCAATTTGGTTCTTCTCTTCATTTTAACAATACATATATATAATATAAAGTAGTGATTAGCAGCGAGACAAAACAGCTGTTTTACCTGCAACTTTTCATTTCTGAAAATTGGACTTATACTAATACCTCCAAACTCCAAAGTTATGTCTTTAGAAGTTAAAAATATAAAGAAAAAAGCATATAAAAATTTCAACAAAAAGTTAAGTTTGAACCTCTTTTGAGTTCCCCAATAACATTAGGCAGAAAATCACGTGGTGCAATCACATGACCACCCATCTCTTTAACTTTCAAAGCATTTACATTTGAGTTAGGTAATGAATGTGTATAAATCGATCTTTGTCTCTACATATGAATTGTATCATATAATATAATGTGTAAAATGTAGTTGCTTGAGGAATATAATCAAATCAGTAAATGATTAAGATTAAAGATAAGTATCTCACAACTATCTGACTAATATAACAGTAGTCAATGTACTATCACGTGATCAGATCCCTATACCTATGTGTTCAAACACACACAATAAAAATATATAAAGCAATAAGCTATAGAAGTCTCTCGTCTCTCTCTCTTTTAACTCAAAGACTTCCTAAAGAAGGACAAGAAGAAAACTCACAATGAAGAGATGTTGTTCAGTGGTTATGGTTTTGCTACTTGTAGCTTTCTTGATCAGCAAGTATAGTGTAGAAGGACGTTCTCTGTTGAGGAAGACGAGTTCTAGTAGTCAGACTGTGAAAGATTTGCAGATAAGTAAGGAGATGAAGAAAGAAAAGTCACTTAGAGGAGGAGGCAATGATAGCTTAAGAAGAATCCCAAGGAGTGGCTCAAACCCTATACAGAACAAGTAAAGAACAATACAAGACATGATGAAGTTTTTTGAGTTTTGATTTTTATGAATCTTTCAAGTGTGATCTTTAGGGTTGTAATTGACATCAAGAGTGTTTCTTTTTTTGTTGTTGTATTCAGGTGTAATCCACCAGTAGTAGTTGAAGGAAGTAGGAAACAGCAAGTTACAGCAGCAAGAAAACCTTAGGGTTCTTTTTTTCTTTTTTTATTCTTCTTGTTAGATCTTCTATATGTTTCTCTTTTTTTTGTAGAATAGGTTACTAAACTTGTTAAATAGTGTTGTAATGTACTCCAAATATATGAAGTCATCTTTTACTTTTGAGGCATTCAATCTAATCAAGAAAAAAGAACTCTAGTATGAAAGCTTGCTAATGGTTTGAGAAAAAAAGTTCATTAACAAATTTCAAAATGCATGTTGGAAATTTTCTGAATGAAATTACATAATAGTAGGCAAAAATTGAGATTGTGTG
This sequence comes from Anastatica hierochuntica, assembly GCA_900406275.1. Classification (NCBI taxonomy): domain Eukaryota; kingdom Viridiplantae; phylum Streptophyta; class Magnoliopsida; order Brassicales; family Brassicaceae; genus Anastatica; species Anastatica hierochuntica. Next base: position 5,443 of record OVAN01003980.1, read on the forward strand.
AACCACACTCCTCCGACCGACCTTCTCTGGAAACAAAAACACATTTATGTGGTAAATTTGGATCTGGATTTCGGCGTACGCAGTTTACTTGGTAATCCATAACAGGGGATTCGGCTATCCCGACAATAGTCAGCCGGACATTCCAAACTCGGATCAGAATGTGGTGGTCGTACTTCGAAAAAATATCCACAATGTAGCATAAAGTGCATTCTTACTGAAATCAAGTCGGATAACCGATGGATTATAAAAGGAAGTCCGACCAAAGAGGTGAATAAGGTCTTAAATAACAAGAGGCCAATTGATACATACAAACACACTCCATCTAATTCCCATAAATTTATTGGGTCTAGGGGTGTGCATTATGGGTAGTGGCGGGTAAAAGCGAGTAAAGGTCAGATACGTATAGTATAAGTATTCAAAATCACTACCTGAAACATAGTAATAGTAAGATCGAGTAATGATGTGTAAGAGCCGGGTCGAATAGCTAAAATCAATCCATGTTTAATAACTAACTCATATTGTATAAAAAAAAAGAAATTGGATAATTATAGTTATATAATTGTTAAAATAATATAACAATACTATGATATCTTTTAGATACCATCTAACTATATAAAAGAAGCTCATTCTAGCCTCTAAGCATATTCACCTAAGCAAAATAAGTTTCTCCAACAAGCTGCCACATCAGTCATCATTAATTAGTTGTAAGCACACACGAGAACTCTTCAGCTTCCTCTCCTAATCTACAAAAACGGTAATGAATTTGTTTCGTTTCACTCTTCCAATATCCAGACGTGGTAACCATTGAATTTCCTCTCCCTTAACAATTCTTCTACTCCCATCTTTTTACTTCCCTTAAAAGGAATCCAGAGGAGGAGCAAAAGAAGCCTGAGAACCAGACGATTTCCGAGAATAGCAAAAAGACTCGGCGGAATCCAGATCCAGGAAAATACATCTAGAAGAGAAACAGAGGCACAACGAGGGAGACGTGGAGGCGAGAAGATCAAGTAACCAGAGATATCTTGTCGAAGCCCAGCGGAGGAGAAGTCGCCGGAAACTGAAGCCCATCGAGAAGCCACCATCGACAAAGAGGAGCTGTGAGACCAAGCAGATAGAGATGGAGAAGCAGAGACTATAAAATAGAGGGGAGATGGGTAGTGGCAATGACGACGGAAGTGCTGAGCGTGGAAAGCAAATGATTGTGAGTGCAAACACATGAAACACACTCAAATTTTGATTAAACCTCTTTGTCGTTTCCAAATTGAATCAACTTCCACCAGGTAATCCACTATTGTTTACAAGTGATTACCTTATTCACTTATCTAATGTATTATATAAAGTCTTTGTCTCTAGGCTAATCATCTCTTCTTCAACTCTATAAATGTAAACAACGCCTTCCACTTTTTCACGTGTTTGATCAGAGAGGCTAATTTTGTTTGTTATGATGTATTATGCGTTAACTCCGTTCTTAATTTTTTAAGTAGTGGACAAGAAAAATCAGTTATGAAGCAGATCATAATATTTTTGGTCCCTGATAGTGACTACGGGCTCTATGCAGGCGGGCCAGGTTCATTCTTGGTGGTTTGGGAAGGTAGAAAAATTGTTCATGGCAATGTGGTTGCCATATCTATTACTGTTATGAGTCTTAGATGAGGCTAACTCATATGTTTGAAGTTGGAACTAAGGATTTAGCCCTCCATTTGTTGTTCTCTCGATTCTCTTTGGTTGCCTAAGTAAATAAGAAACATTACAGTCCGGATATGGAGTATTTTAGCTCCTACAAGCATCCCTTACTGTATGAAAAATCCAGGTATCTAAGGTTCTTTTATTTCTGAATTTTCTTATACTCAATGGATTTCTAAAATGTATTAGCTTTGTGGGGAATCATGAGAAATATGGGTTTGAGGCAAGGAATATAAGCATGGAGAGTGATGAGTATGTTAGCAATAATGGTTAATCCTTTTGACTATATTGATTCAAATTCTACTTATTAGCTACTCCCTCGATACGTCTCTTTATGCACCATTTTATGTTTCTTTGTTTTGATAAGTAAGCCTCTCTTTTTTACCCGAATCAGAAGAGTGAGCTCTTTATTGTAATGATCAAGACACCAGTTTCCTGATTTAATGTTTCAGATCTTATAACCAAGTGCAGAAAAAGTTACACAAAATAGACTACAATGTCTAATATGCTCATCGTCTCTGTCAACTTTTTTGGTTAAGTATAAGGTACCGTTCACTTCATTATCTGCAGAAATAACTATACATGGCAATTAGTTTTAAGAGCATTCGTGTATGTTTGCAGCTCTCTGTAAATCTTAATTTTTCTCTCTTTTTACTTCTATTCTGTTGTAGTTTGATTCATGGGTTATCATCTCTTCGAATTTGCTTCTTTTTAGGGTTTTGATTATGCATTGAAACCATGGAAATGAGTTTTGATTATGTAAGTTTTTGTTGTGGAGTCTTTGAGGTTTACTTCCATGTTATATCTATAGTGCAAGGAAAGTGGATTGGATCGTCGAATTATAACACGCTTCTGGATCCTTTGAATGCAGAACCATTCATTGAAGTTGTTGAAGTCGATGAAGCGGGATTTCAGGTGCGAGCTCATCAAAACCATTAAAAGGTAGTGCATCGGTCCCAATTCATACCTTTTTATATTTTCCTCTGTTCTGTGTTGTAGCCATTTGTTGAGAGCTGCTCAAAGTGCCCGAAACATAGCCTGCATAACCCTTTCTGCCAGAGAGGCGTGATTTGAATATATGGGAACTTAATCTTTGTTTTGTTATGTTAATACTCATTTCGTTTTTGACCAAAAAATACTCATTTCGTTCATACTAAACATATGGTCATGTTTACTACAAATACGTTTTATATGGAGATATCTCGACAGTGGATATGCTCGCCTTACCTAAGATAACATGTTCTTTTCATTTTAGAATCTCATATGTTGAAAACTCAGGCTTCCCTAATAATGTGCATACTGAGGTACGGGTTGTTGTTTTTGTATGTGTATGTACATAATTAGGTATCAATTTCTTGAAGAGGTAACTAAACTTTCGCAGAAGTCTTTGTCACACGAAAGTTTATAGAGAACTTTTGCGGTGATCAGGTATATGAATCTCTTTACAATTTGTACGTTGGTTAGCGAGCAGTTTCCCCCACCTGCGTGATCAGTCACAATGAAATGTATATATTTTGAGAGAATGTGGTATGGATGGTTTCCACTGCATCAAGATGGGTCGCTTGGTTTTCCTGATAGAATCTTCAAGACGACTTAATCCATAGGAAATACCGTTTACTTAAACTCATTCAATTCTTCACTCATAAGAGCCGTTTCAGACTTGGTCAGGTCCTTTGGCTCCCATTGGAGCATCTGACTTAACTGCACGAATGAGGAGGAACTATATCAATAAGAAACGAATATTGGTTGCGACGATTAAAGACAAAAGAGTCGTTTGATAGCTGAAGATTTATTGTTATTCATCTCTGCAAAAGCTTCCTTTTCTTAAGGATATTCTGAGAAACAAAATTTTTTTTGAAGTTGGCAACTTGATTTGGTGTTTCAAAAGATAAAAAAAATTGTTACTTTTTCAAAAAAATTGTGTTATCGTAAAAACAAACAAATTTGTTGATGTTTTCAAGTTTCTATGTAAAAATTTGATGTTATTTGATGTTTGCGACTGTTTGTATTTTGCAGTATAATTTTCTATTGGTTGAATTAGTTTTGATAGTGATGCTTTTTATGTAAAAGATGTAAATTAAATAAAAGTTAGCGATTTCTTAATCCGAGTGCAAAAATCTTAAACATCCAGTAATATAAATCAGAGGGAGTAACATCAAAACAAGAAAAGATATTGTAGTTCGAAGCGAAACAAAACTAAAAAATATTACCCACCCTTTTTCTTAATACTTTGATGTTTTAAGTTTTTATCAACATTTCACTCTAATTTCTCAAATAATATACAAAAAATGATAGGTTGTATTGTTACCATAAAATAAACACCAACTAAAAACATTTAAACATAATTAATTTAGTAAATATATTTTAAAAATGCATGATATATGTGGAAATAAATAATTATAGAATTCAAATCTGGCACCAAACAGAAAAACAAAGAATTGCAATGCACTTGAGTGATCAAATATTGACATGTTATTTTATATCATGTTTTATATATTAAATATAAAGTTAGTTTGCATGAGATTCAAAGTTGGTAATTTTAAAAATTAACTAATCATTATAGGACTAACCTTAATGAAAAAATTAAAACTAAAAACAATAAAAAGAAAGAAAATTTTTAAAAAGTAAAAGAAAATTAAATATTCTTATTAATACTTATCATAAAATTAAGATTAAACATTGCTAAACTGTTTCAAATTCTTAATAATATCCTAATTCATTTTAAACCAAAGTAGACATTTTAATGATATGCATTAATACTATTTCTACTATAAAAGCTTTTATCATAAAGCAAACAATTAAACTCGAATAACTAAGAAAATTCTAATAAAATAAAAAATAAGAAAAATTTTAAAAATCAATATATAGCTCAAAATCAAATCACAATATGGATAAACATACCATATTATGCAAAGTTTAACGCGTTTAACATGAATTTGATAATTAAAATAATTATCACTCATCATAATTTTACATAAGTTATTGTTAATTCAAGTTTACTAAGATATAGATATTTTTTCATGTAGTTATGGCCATGAGTTTTTATAGGTTCTAATATCCAACTAGAGAAAAGAATAATCATCTTAAGAGAAACAAATTATGGATTTTGAACAATCTTATGTTTATATAACAAAATGTATTTACTAAATTATAAAAATCATACAAATTACCAAATGATCGCTTTTTTATTTTTGAACTAAACAAAAATAATAAATGTAATAACATGTGGAGTAACACCAGTATTGCGCTATTAAAATAAGCAACTTAGGATTAGTGTTATTAAAATTATAGTTTTTAGCGGGTTCGAATGTTAATATCCACCAAATGTTTTATTAATAAATATACAATATATGTCACGGAGCATATCATTCTTTTTAAAAAAATAAAATAAACATATTTAATAAATTTTAAAACAATACAATTACAAATTACAAATCAAGAATTTAAAAGGATTATATAAATGTCTACTTTACCATACATAATAAAATTATAAATTATATATAACCAAATTATTAAATTTGAACACATTTAAAAAATTTTTATGCGTGTATCATTTGCGAACGAGCAAGTAAGAAATTAAAAACTTGAAAAAAATCTAAAACATATTTTCTATCCATGTTTAATGATAAAATTACATTAAAAATAAATTGTAACATGAATATATTGAGAAATTATGAACTTTTTAAATTATTTATAATGTTAAGTAACACAAATTTTTTTGAAGTAGTCGACGCGTAGCGCGGAATATCCCCTAGTCTTCTATAAAAACACTTATTAAATTGAAAATAAAAGTTAGGCTAAACATAAAAATGAAGAAAATATTAAACTAATTAGGAGGAATATTATTAAAATTACAAATAATTTTTAATTTTTAGTTATGTGAATGATAATATGCCCATATAATTACTTTTATCTGATTGTTACCCGTTTAAAAAAAAGTTTCTCGATCAAAACGGGTGATTTGTACTATTCTTACCCGCTAATTTGGATTGGGTTGTACAATGCTCAGGTCTAATTGGGCCAGAAGAGAGATTTAAGTGATCCGGCCCATGATGGCCCAAGATCTTATTTTAGCGAAACCAGATTTGTCCAATTTCTAACAGCGTTTCAGTCGCTGATTAAAAGCACATGGTTTTGTCTGAATCCAATCCACGATCCACAAAGTTCTTTACTGTTTTTTAGGCATTATTTTACTATTAAAACAAAAATTATTTAGTTTAAACAAGTAAGAATATTATAATTATTAACTAACTACCAATAACAACATTTTGACAAGTTTAATTTTGACCAAAAAAGGAAATAAAAAAAATGAAAAAGGCAAACAAATATTTGTAGAAAAATTAGAAAAAGGCAAATTTCATAAATTCCAAATCGCAGTACGCTAAAAAAAATCAAATGAATATATAAAGCCGATCACTCATTGATCACACTCGTCGTCGTCGTCGTCTTCATCATCTCCGTCTTTCTCTGCTGCTTCTATCGCCGGTCTCGTCTTCTTCTTCTTCTTCTTCTTCTTCCGAGATGTCTACTACTGATTCATCCTCTTCCTCTCTCCCAGTTCCTCTTGACTCCATCAATCCTAAGGTCTGTGCTTTTTTGATTTCGTTTGTACACTCTGATGAATATTCTGATTCACCATTTGTTAAACCCAAGAGCAGCTTTAGAGATTTCTCTGTAATTTTATCTATGGTTTATTAAGCTTCTTGCTTGCTTGTATGCTTTAGGGTTTATGTTCTTTCACCAATCTCTTCACTCTTGTTTTTGTGCATCACTTAAAATCTAAACTTTCTCATGATTATGATTCGTCTTCTTCGTCTCCTTCAATGATACAGTGATGCTCTTACAGAAATTACTATAAAGTTGGAAACTTTTTTTTAAAAAAAAAACATTTTGTTGTGTTCATGTCTAGATTCTATCCTTGTGATTGATGTTTCTCACATGCAAATCTGCTTCCGAATCTTACTGATGTCTTGAATGTTTTTGTTTGGTCTCTCAGGTTCTCAAATGTGAGTATGCTGTCCGTGGAGAAATTGTCAACATTGCTCAAGTAAGCAAAGCCTCGTTGTCGTCGTAGATTGTATTCTTCTCAAGTATAAACTGATTTTGCTCTTTTTTTTCCCTTCCGCTTTTGCAGAAGTTGCAAGAAGATTTGAAGACTAATAAGGACGCTTATCCCTTCGACGAGGTACGTTGTGTATCCTTTTTTCTTGTTGTCAAGCTTGATTTTGACTTATGATTGTTACCGGTTTTGGCAGATTATCTACTGTAATATCGGAAATCCACAATCTCTCGGTCAACAACCTATAAAGTTCTTCAGAGAGGTAAATAAATTTTAGATTATCTTGTGCTGGTTTTGTTTTGTATGTTTAGTCATGAGTCTATAACTTGTAACATCTATGTCTCAGGTTCTTGCTTTGTGTTCTCATACAGCCTTGTTGGACGAGAGCGCAACACATAGTTTGTTCAGGTACCGAAAGTGGTTTATATTGTTTTTTTCACCTCGATATAGTTCAGCTTCTGAGTTGTTTTGCTTTGTGCGGTGTGAGATTTATTTAACATGGAATGTTGTCATTTTTATCAGTCCCGATTCTATTGAACGTGCTCAGAACATTCTCAAGCAAATCCCCGGGAAAGCAACCGGTGCTTACAGCCACAGCCAGGTTTGTGGTATTGTAATTTTTAACAGCATCTCTCTCTCTCTCTCAATAATTTTGATTTCCTCCTCCTAATCGTCTGTTCTTTTTTCAGGGTATCAAGGGATTACGTGATGCGATTGCTGCTGGAATTGAAGCTCGTGATGGTTTTCCTGCTGATCCTAATGATATTTTCATGACAGATGGTGCAAGCCCTGGGGTAATGTATCACATGATGATGCAGCTTCTCAAACTTCCCTAAACAATTTGTTTATATAGTGACACTAATGTTCATCTTGTTCTAGGTTCACATGATGATGCAACTTCTCCTAAGTTCAGAGAAAGATGGAATCCTTTGTCCTATTCCTCAGTACCCATTGTACTCGGCTTCAATTGCCCTTCACGGTGGAACTCTGGTATGTTCGTATTTCTGTCTAACGACGATGTCATTTTGGTGCACGCCTATAATGATTGTGGAAATGAATCTGCTTTCTAGCCTCTTTTTTTTCTTTCTTCTTAATGTTGTCATCTTCTTGTGGTAGGTTCCGTACTACCTTGACGAAGCATCAGGATGGGGTCTTGAAATATCTGAGCTGAAGAAGCAACTTGAGGATGCTAGGTCAAAGGGGATCACTGTACGAGCCTTGGCGGTCATTAACCCTGGTAACCCGACCGGGCAGGTAAAGGGATTCTTCTAGATTATACCTCATTTTCTCCAATCCAAATTTTACAGTTTGTCTCAGTTTTAGCTCTGCTGTTTTCTCGTTAAAGGTTCTCGCGGAAGAAAACCAGCGTGACATTGTTAATTTCTGTAAGCAAGAGGGGTTAGTCATTTTAGCGGATGAGGTTTATCAAGAAAACGTTTATGTCCCCGACAAAAAGTTCCATTCATTCAAGAAAGTAGCCCGGTCGATGGGCTATGGAGAGAAGGATATCTCCTTAGTCTCGTTCCAATCTATCTCCAAAGGTTTAAAAAACAAACTAACTTTTAGTCCATTGATTAGCTTCTGATCATTGCAATGGGCAATTAGTCTCAAAACTGGATTTGTTCTTTCAATAGGGTACTACGGCGAGTGTGGGAAAAGAGGCGGTTACATGGAGGTTACTGGATTCACTTCTGATGTAAGAGAACAGATATACAAAGTGGCTTCGGTGAATCTTTGTTCCAACATCTCTGGTCAAATTCTCGCCAGCCTCGTCATGAGCCCACCGAAGGTATAAAACATCTACGCAACTTTAACAGCTTGTTCGGTTTAAGCTCTGTTTCTAGCAGTTAAGTGGCTCGAACTCGCACATGACTTTTAACAGCTTTAGTGAAATTTGATCAGCCTGGTGACTACTCCTACGATTCATACATAGCAGAGAAAGAGGGAATTCTCTCGTCTTTAGCAAAACGTGCAAAGGTAAATGCTATTCACAGAGAAAATTAGGAGCGATCACGATTAGATTTTTTAGATCTTAATGTGTTTGAGGTCTAACCGCGCAGACTCTCGAAGAAGCTCTGAAAAAGCTAGAGGGTGTAACATGCAACAGAGCAGAAGGAGCTATGTATCTATTCCCTCGCATTAACCTTCCGCAAAAGGCGATTGCTGCCGCAGAGGCTGAAAAGACAGCACCAGACGCTTTCTACTGCAAACGCCTTCTAAAGGCTACTGGAATCGTTGTAGTCCCTGGTTCTGGCTTTAGACAGGTTCGAAAACCCGAAAAAAACATTTTCTCCTAATAACCGAACCGGAACCTCACTTACTATTTACTGATACTTGTGTTTTCTTTTCCTGGTTTGATATAGGTACCCGGAACATGGCATTTCAGGTGCACTATACTACCACAAGAAGATAAGATTCCGGCAATCGTAAACCGCCTCACCGAGTTCCACAAGAGCTTCATGGACGAGTTCCGTAACTAAAAGCAATTATGTGTTACAAGATCTCTCTCTCTATGATCAATCTTTGAGTAATAGTAATAAGATTTCTTATGATCCCATGTCTACATTGTGTTTACAGAAGCTAAAAGAGAGAGCAAATAGTTAGTGCTCTTTCTCTTCTTCTTTTTTGGCAATATTAATGCAAAGACAGAATTTTATAAAAAGTTTAAGGGTCAATTAGCAAATAAAATAAGTTCCTAAACAAAAAATTATTATTTTCGGCGGCTGATAAAGCGAAAAATCAAAATCTCTCTCATCTTCGGAACTGCGCAGTCGAGAGAGAGAGGGAAATGGCGGCGGCGACGACGAGGAGGAAGGCGGAGGAGCTGGTGGAGAAAGCGATGAAAGGAAACGATGCTTCTCATGACGCATCTCATGTGTGGAGGGTACGAGACCTTGCTCTCTCCATTGCTCGCGAGGAAGGTCTCTCTTCCAACTCCGACTCCATGGAAATCGTGAGTTTTTTTTTTCAAAACCCTAACTTTCCCCGGCCGTCGTGGAATCTGCATCGTAGTTTTAGTACAGTGAAGCTTAATGAAGTCAATTAGTAATAGTGATAAAGAATGTGAAATTTTCAATTTTAAATTCCCCCTTTGGTTGAACCATATCTGTTGATTCTTTGCAGGTGGAGCTTGCAGCTCTTCTCCATGACATAGGTACTTTCTTTTCTTCAAGTCTTGTGTTTTTTAACCTCCACAGATTGATTATAGTTTGTGCATCTCTTGCTCTTTTATCAGGTGACTACAAGTACTTGAGGTTTGTTTTCTCTTACTCTTCGTTTCTTTTGAACCGCTTCAGAAGAGTCTGCTCGATATACTAATGTCCCTTTTAACATTCTTGATCGTACGTCCACCAAAGATAGAAGTGTTTACTTTGCCACTTAAACCCTTCTCTAAGTTCCCTGCATAAACCTTGGTGAATAGATACACCTGGAATTGTTTCTTGAGATGCTAATTTTGGGAACCGAGGGCTAAATTCGTAGACTGGTCCGCTTGCCCCTAGGATTAGTTGGGCTCTACTAAGTGGAACTTGTTAACTGTGAATGATGAAGACTGCTTTTCTACCTCAGAGACCCTTCGGAAGCGAAACTTGTTGAGAATTTTCTGGATCAAGAAGGTATAGAAGAGACCAAGAAGATGAAGATACTAACTATCATTAATGGGATGGGTTAGTTTCCATACTTTCTCTCAACGTATCCAATGTAACTTGACTTGCATGATTGTTTTCAACCATTAGTGACCGAACAAGCTTTATTGTTCCCAGGTTTTAAAGACGAATTATCAGGGCTGGCCCTCTGTAAATCTCTTCCAGAATTTGGGGTAGTTCAAGATGCTGATCGCCTTGATGCAATTGGCGCCATAGGTAAGAATACTTCTCTTGTTGCTTCTTGACAGCTTATGAGTTTTCTGATAATGTCATTCCCAAATATCTGTCATCGAGAGATTCTCTATATTAGGGAATTCGTGCTGCTTTTAGTTGTTGTTGATCTCTTTCGGTTTTAGGGATTGCTCGTTGCTTTACATTTGGCGGAAGCAGGAACAGAGTGCTTCATGATCCTGAGATTAAGCCCCGGACAGAGTTAACCAAAGAGCAGTACATGAAGAAAGAGGAGCAAACCACTATTAATCACTTTCATGAGAAACTCCTCAAGCTGACAAAGCTGATGAAAACCGAGGTAAAAATTAACCCGAAAAACAAGATTTATATCAACGCAGAAATTTGTTTCGATTTAAGATTTGAACGTAAGCTGAAAACTATCAGGCGGGTAGAAGGAGGGCGGAGAAAAGGCACAAGTTCATGGAAGAGTTTGTTAATGAGTTCTATGAAGAATGGGATGGGAGAGCTTGAAAAGCTAAGAGAAGAAGAGGATGTGTTCAAATGGTTACTTAACCGGTCCCAAATTAGAAGATTGTACCAGACCAAACCGATTTATATTTGGTTTTAGATTTAAAACAGAGTGAAAACTATATAATTTACCTCGTGATAATTACATTTATAAAAGTAAAAAATCTTTAAAAAAAATGCTAATAATTGGTTTTATTCGTTTGTCAATGCTAATGATTATGGAAGGATGATAATGCCAGTCTTTGTTTTTTTTTCATTCGTATTTGAGTCTTTGTTTTTAAAGAAATCGTCATTCGTTTAAATATTCACTTTCTGTTTTCGTTTTTAAGTCTTCGTTTATATAAAAAAATTTTATCATATGATTATGATACATACATCACTTAATATATATACTTATAATTTTTTATCATGTTATAAATTATTATTTTATCAACAAATAAGATTTGGCAGGAGCGTTTACTTCTTGCACAAGGAAATTAATGAAAATCCTTTAAACTTAGAATTTAATAAATAAATAAGGCAATTAATGAACTGTTCACGTTGAGCCAAGTCGTTTTAAGTTGTATAGTATTAAAATAAAGAAGACTAATCGCATGTAGAGTATGTAATCTATATCGTTAAACACAACACTTGTCCATCATTTAGAGGTTTTTATGATTCTAACCAACGAGCGGGTCATTCACTAACGTGTTCAGATTGTGTTTTGATCATAAATTATAAACTAATCCAAATATTAAACCGTTTTTATTGTGCACTGTCATTTTTTAAATCATATATAAAACTAAAGTAATCATGGTTGTTAGATAATCAGAGGATCCCATCGTCTGTAATTATATTCTAAAATGATTTTCAGAAAAAACATTCTACAAATTTTCATTTTTTTTTTGACAAGGGTGGATCGACAAGGGTGGGTCGAACTCCGGACGCTCGAGTACTCAGCACCAGGGCCTTTTGCCTTTGGACCAAATGAATCTCGACACAAATTATCATTTATTGATATTAATAATGCCATAAAATTCATATTAAAAACAATTTGTTAATCTTACCATTTATTTAAACAAGAAAAAAAAATGCCTTTTCTTGATTTTTAAAACGTTTGACGAAGAAAATGTGAATAGTAAATATTTTAATGTATAATTTAGAAATAAAAGAGACCTTTTATAACAAGTTACTTGTAAACGACCACATATCAGAAAGGCTATAAATACATGCGATTTAGCGCCGAAAATATGAACAAAAAAAAAAAAACAGAGAAGACTAAATTAGTTTAAAAAAACGAAAAAATAAACTAGTCTTCTTCTTCCTCTTGACGGATCACTCTTCTCTATCTTCTTCGTCTTCGTCGTCACTTCATCATTATCTTCTTCTCATATATTCGATTTTCTTCTTGGGAAAAAATCAATTTCATTTTCTCTTCCTTTATTCTCTGTTTTATCTCTCGTCTCAATCCTCTGCTTCTGTGTATCGTCGTCCACTTCCAAAACCAGAGTCAAACCGGCTTCGGGTTTCCGAATTTCAGATTGTATCTGGTCTGATGGGATCGGAGCCTCGTGTTGACCCGAGGCGCGAACTGATGATTGACTTGCCTGTTCTTCACAAATTCAAGCTTTATAGTACTCCCACGGTAAGAACTAAAATCTCCTCCTCTTTCTCTTCAAATCGCTGATACTATATGGTTTGCTTGGTAGTTTGAAAATGATTGTTTGTAGTGCACGGCATTAGCTTTCATTTGGCTTTGACATAATGTAGAGAGAGTCTTTGGTTCTAAGTTTTTCTGATAAATTTTAAAGATTTCAAACCTACTTCGAAGTTTGTGGTTAAATTGGTTGTGCGTTGCAGAATTTTTATTTGATTGGGAGAGACGAGAACAAAACGTTTTGGAGGGTTCTTAAGATCGATAGAACGGATCCAAACGAGTTAAATTTATTTGAAGATCCTACAATATATACAAAAGAAGAAATCCGCGAGCTTAAAAGATGGATTAGCCGAGGGAACCAAGAGTATGGTGGGCTTAAAGAAGAGACAATTTGCTATGGTATCATTGGTACGTTTCTTTAATTTTTCAGAGTGTTTTAGAGCGTAGTTTATTCGATTTCTTGAACTTGTGGAGCAATGTTGATTCTATGGATGCAGGGTTTGTGAAATTCTTGGGTCCTTATTACATGCTGGTGATAAAGAAAAGAAAGAAAGTGGGCGAGATTTGTGGTCATTCTGTATATGGTATAGCGGAGAGTCAAATGATCATGATTCCGTATCCTTCTATTCACACAAAAGTGGCTGATCCTTTGGCCGAGCGAAGGTATATAATGAACAATCCTTGTAACAACTAAGTTATCTATATAGAAAACTCGCGTGCAAGCTTAGCACAACACATATCTGACATGCTTCCCTCCCTCCACCCCTCCTCCTTCTATCATAATAGGTATAAGAAGCTCTTAAGTATGGTGGATCTTAGCAAAAACTTCTACTTTAGCTACACATATCACATAATGTATTGCCTTCAGAAGAATGTACTCAATTCCGAGATAGGAAAAATTCACGACAACACGAAATTCGTGTGGAACGCCCATTTAACACGAGGTATCAGAAGGATCCTGCAAAATACCATATGGACAGTTGCATTGGTATACGGATACTTTCAACAGGTACGAATCAAATGCATACCTATATGAACGGCTTAGAAAGGAGATTTTTTAAAGGTCCGGTAATCTAAAGATTTCATATGAAATTAAGATGATCTAATGTTTACTACTTTTTTATTGATTCAGACTAAATGTTCACTATTTGGTGAAGACTTTGTTTTGACTGTCATTGCTCGACGTTCCCGGCATTATGCTGGTACAAGGTAGTCCTTCATCCTGAATACATTATTTGTTGTGTTCTTCTTTTTTTCTTCGTTACTGTTTCATGGCCTAGCTTTCTAACAGAAATGTATTATCGGTATATGCAATTTTATACTCCCTCTGGAAAATAGAAGGTAGTTTTAAAATGCCTTTGTTCTTGATGCTAAAATTCTTTGCCTCCTCCTTGTTAACTTTCAGATATTTAAGGCGTGGTGTAAATGATATAGGCAGAGTAGCTAATGACGTTGAGACAGAACAAATTGTTTCCAAAGAGGTTCCAGAGGGTCAAAAAATCCCAATAGCATCAGTTGTGCAAATTCGAGGCTCCATACCATTGTTTTGGTCTCAAGAGACATCTATGTTCAACCCGCAACCTGATATTATATGTAAGCAAAATTTGCGTCATTCGACAAAAACGGTCTTTTGTATTTCCTTATCTCAAACGTTGTTTCTGCTTTTTGGTCTCAACTATAGTAAACAAAAAGGATGCGACTTATATGGCTACTCAACACCACTTTGAGAATCTAAGACAGAGGTATGGGAAACCGATAATAATTCTGAACCTCCTAAAGGTAAGCACTCATTTTCTAGGACAACTCAAAATTTTGATGCATTGCTTTTGCATTTTCTTGGATTATTAGACGATTGAATGTATCTTTGCTATTATTTTATATCAGACATGTGAGAAAAAGCGCCGAGAAACCATTTTACGAGCAGAGTTTGCAAAAGCAATCTTATTTATTAATAAAAGCTTGGAGAAGAAGGATCGTTTAGAGGCAATCCATTTCGATCTAAGTAAACAGTGCAAACGGTATTGCATTTTATGCAACCATTAAGCTGAAATTGGTGGGTTTGGTTCAACAAGTTTTACATTCTAAAACTGACTTTAATTTTTACAGCGGAGTTGATGTTGCATTCGACCACTTGTGCATCTTTGCGAGGAAGTCGTTGGCACTAACTGACTTATTTTTCTGTAAAGCTCCTTCAGGCATGGGAGCTAAAGGTGTAATTAACGAATCATTTTTCAAGTAAGTATGACATGTTATATTGTATTGTGCAAATGAAGTGTTCATGTAAAAGGAGGATTTGTAATTTTTTTTACCACGTCTCTATACATAATTTTGATTGTATTTCACGTTTGTTGGTAAATCCTAATACTAATGCTACCATGCTCCAGTCATCCTCTTCCGAACCAAGATGAAGAGATTGGTAGTTCAGAACTGAAGCCGGAAATACTTAAGCTTCAAAATGGAGTTTTGAGGACAAATTGTATAGACTGTTTGGATCGTACTAACTTTGCTCAGTACGCCCATGGACTGGTAGCTCTTTCTCGCCAACTGCATACATTGGGTATCACAGGGCTTACGGTCAATAAGAACAATCTTCTAGCAAAACTTTTGATGGAAGCTTACCAAAACATGGGCGATACTCTTGCGTTGCAATATGGTGGCTCAGAAGCACACATCAAGGTGATTTCTAACACAATTTCCTACTAGGCTTTAAATGTATCTTTGAATTATATTTACAAAGTTCATGGTTTACAGATGTTCAGTGCTCTTAGAGGTGAGTGGAACATGGTGACAAAGCACCGTGATATCTTCACAGCTGTGCGCCGACACTTAAATAACGCTTATCATGACAGTGAAAAACAGAACGCTATCAATCTGTAAGCTCCCATTTTAGAAACGTATTTTACTGTTTTCCTAATTTGCTAAGTGTTTGTTTAGCAAAAGATGGGTTCTCTTGATAGATTCTTGGGGCATTTCCGACCTCAATTGGGGAGGCCAGCATTGTGGGAGTTAGATTCTGACCATCACAGCGTTACAAGATTGAGTTCTAACTTAGATATTGAAAATATGAGGTACCTATTTTTGTTGAAAACATGGTGAAACCTGAATTTAGTATATGATTGAAATGACATATACTATGTAACAATTTAATATATCTTCCAATGCACTATATGAACTGCAGGCCACCAATTAGGAGGTCCTTCTCGGATAACATTCTCAAGGACGGTGATTTGAATCTAGAGGAGCGGCTGCTCGAAAATACTCAGTCTTCACGTGAAAGGTTTAACGAGGATACCTCAGAAACCAATTCAAATTTGCCGGCGTACGAAACTGAATCATCTTCTTCAAGGTATGAATCAGAATCTACTTTTAGCTTGTTGCAAGCACTGATTGATTGCTTTTTTCTTATTCTTCTTCCTATCTTTCTTCAGTAAGATGTTATCAGGAAGTTGCTCATATTCGGATACTCATAGGCCAAATGATATACATGTTTGTGGACACTCATGCAAAGCTAAATTTACTCCGGCAGAAGAAATATTTGAACTTAGCAGGTAGAAAATATTCATCTTTTCTTTATGCATCGTTACTAAATATCATTCTTGATACATCCCTAACACTTTGCTCAAAATGTTTATGGCAGCACAAAGTCTATGTCGTCAGATAATATCTTCACCGACGTGGATGATGAATCCATCACTTCTTTAACCGATTCAAACACCAGTTTTGAAGTAATTTTATTCATCATTTTTACTAAAGTTAGGTTTTTTTTTTAACTTGGATGCGAACAAAGATACTGACCTGGTTCGGATTTTCCCTTCTTTGTTTACAGCTTCTCTTACGAAGCCGCGGTTCCAATCAACAAGGAGACGATGGTGAACATGTTTTAGTACCTGGTTTCTCGGATGATTTCACTCGGTGGGTTTATCTCGGAAGAACATTGTGAAAAAAAGTTTGGAGAAGAAAGAAACCGTTTGCCTTGTAAAGGAAGGTAACGGTTGTTACTTGGCTAGGACGGCAGACATAAAAACATGAAACACACTAACAACAGCCATCACATCTTGTAAACAACTTAAGTTTTCTTTGCTTTTTCCTACCAAAATTTATCTTTATTTTTTTGACTTTGTTTTGGTTTTGTTTTGGGTATATAGAGGGTTTTGGTTGGTTTGCTTTTTTTCGTATATTCTAATACGTACGGTCCAAGAATACGATTCAATTTCTTCACTAGAAGTAGTTGAAACACATCGTGCCGCATTGTATTTGAAAATTACCAACAAAATGCACCCGGCCCTGAGATTTCAACAGTATTGGATGTCAGATTCTTTGTCTATAATTTATTTTCCCTCGTTTGGGGCCAATCAATTTATACTGTACAAATTAATTTTTAGAAACAAATTGGAAGTCGAAACCAATGTTTCGTCCTATATGTTTTAAGATTGGTTCTTATCAAATGCGAGCAGTGTGTAAGAAAATGCTAGGCGCTAAGCAAGTGGAGATCCAACGCCTACCCATTTGAAAGATTAAGAGGGAACTAAACGATTTTTAAGTGATTTAGACGCTTACAAATATATATATATAGCATGTTACGTTATATAATATATGGTTAATAATATATCTTAGAACAGCAACATTAATTGAAAAACTCAAAAATATTACGCTTTGAATGAAAATTACCCGAAATATGAGTTTTATACATATGAACTTTTTTAGCATATATTTATGAAACTAAAACTTATAATCAAGTTATATGTAAGAAAATAAATCTTAATTAATTTGTATTTTCGTAGTGCTGTCTAAGTCCGTTTTGGGTTATCTAGACTCGCCTAAGTCAGTCTAGATCCATGTAAAACTCACTTAATAATATAAGAGCATCATTAACGTCGGATCTTCAACCGTTCTTATCTTTTTTTTTATTAAAAAGTATGGTGAGCCCCACCGGTTTTTAAGAGACGGTATCTTGTGATACCAAAATAAGAACCGTTTCTTAGATTGTTGTTCCACTTTTTGCGGGCCCCACCGCCACGTTGCGGCCCGCGATTGGTGGTTTTTTTTAATTTTTTTTTTTGAAATCGCACCAAAAAAAAAATAATAAAAAATGAAAATAAGAAAGCCATTAGAGGTTTCTTTGATAAAGATGCTCTAAGACCATGATTAACGCGGTATGTTACCGCCGGTTCTTAGCTACTTTTTGTTTAAAAAAAATTAAAAAAAAAAAAAGAAATTGTTAAGAGTCGGTTGTTCAGGCTCTATAATAAGAACCGACTCTTATCACTTCTTTATCTGTCTCTCTCTTCTCTCTCTCTCTCTTTCTCTCTCTTTTTTCAATTTTATTATTTTAATAATACATAAAAACTTTTAAGAGGTTCTTAAGCATTGCACATGCTCTAAGCATCTAATTGCAACGCCTAAAAAGTAACCGTCACGATCTATGGACGTCTAACACCTCGGCATCGTCTAGAAAACGTCGAGCACCTCGGCATCGTCTAGACAGTTGTCTAGACGGTTGTTTAAAACATTGCATGCGAGTAACCCTAGGATATCTATTGAACCCTAATTTTTAACCTATGACATGTCGCACGAGCTATAAAACGACATGCATATCAAGTATCAACACCACCCTTTTGTGCTTTCCTAATATTCTGCATGTTGGTAAAAGTTGGAACCAAAATATCTTTTATAGACTTGCAGATTATAAACTTTAGCCTAATATATAATACATTTAACTAGATGGGAAGAAAAGTCTACTGTTAAACAAGTGTCACGCACTATTAAAGAACAATAGTACCAACATCCCAACTGGCTTATTTGCTCTTGCAACTAACTTAGTTGTTCAAAATATTTTATTTTATTTTTTTTGATTTTTTGTTGGCTGTTGGCTGGCAATTACTAGCCCACCAATACCAAAAGTTGTGCAATTTGTATAGTATAAGATAAGGTTGGATTTAACAAAACAATACATTGTTCAATCAAATAAGTTGGTAAGTAAAGACATGTATATAGTACACAGATCGTTTATTTTGACAAATTTTCTATATTTGATTTTTTTTTTTAAATCAGAAATGGCAATTTATAAGTTTTGACGTGGCTATGATTGCCAAACCAAATGAATAGCTAGATTTTTTTGCGGAGCTGAAAGAATTGGAGAGTCTGCAGAGTCTCTTCACGGGTTTCTCGATTTTTTATGTTCCACGGACGTTAAAACGTTGTTGATGATAGGTTATCTTGATTAGCGAGAGTTTTCCGTCAATTTTTTCTTTTCTAGGCAAGCCACATCATTTCAAATTTGAATGATCGTTTGTGTTAAAATAATATATACATAGAAATTTTCATGGAAAAAAATTGCTAAGTGTGTGTGTATTTATAAATCTCGTTCCATTTAACTCATTGCAAATGATTGCGTAATCAGTATTGCTTATGTTGATGGATTTGTGATGCACAGGCATTATTTTATCGTTTAATTTCACTTGTCGTAAACTATTTATATGTATAAAATAAAGTTTGGACCATACTCTAATTGTATTTTAAACTTCCTTCAATTATTAATTTCTCTTCTTCAGTTCATGTTCGATAAAGAGCTTGGGTTTTCTTCCACCAAATAAAATATAATTTTATGATTTCAATTTCCGATATTTTTGTTTATTAAAAACGTAAAAATATCAGCTCTTTCGTTTTGGAGCCCTTAACATATTTTATTATTACCTTTGTGATAAGGGATTAAGCTAAGGACTTTTCTAAATTTGTTGAGTATTAGTGGGATTTATTTTGTCCCCTACATAATTAAATCTTAATGTTTTCATTAATAAACGATTGTTTTTATTAATGTTTTGACGGATCTGAAACCCGAAAATATCGTAAACGGATCCGTAACGGATCCAAAAACCGAAAACAAAAAAAACGGAACGGAAACAGATCTGAGAATGAATTTGTTCTGATCCAAATCCAAAATATTTTCGGTTACCCGTTCGATTTCTTTCGGTTCTTGCGGTTTCGAATATTTTTAGATATTTTTGGGTATTTTCGGGTATCTTGGGTTCGGATCGAGATATTTTAAACGGATCCGAAACCCGAAAATATTGTAAACGGATCCGTAATGGATCCAAAAATCGGAACTGAAACGGAACCGAAACTGATCTGAAAATGAATTTGTTCTGATCCAAAAAAAAGAAAAAAACAACAAAAGAGGAAGGGACGTCCCTTATTTAAGAGACGTCACTTCCTCTTTTGTTGTTTTTTTCTTTTTTTAATATAAAAAAATGCAAGGGACGAGTCTAAGTCTCACCAATAATGATGCCTTTATGACCCATAAAAAAAATCTAATCATGGTTTTTTTGGTTTTTTTCTCTAAAATTATCCTCTTCGGTTTTCTTTTTGTACATCATAGACCAAAGTTAACGTTATAATATCACCCTATTATTTTATTAGTATTTTTTATTTAGTTAAAAAAAAACTATGACTATTTACTTAAATAATATTTTTTGTTATATCACAAATTCATCTTACAAAATAACTATAATCATTTTGTGTCTAGTAATATTGCGAGTGGATATATAGCTATATTATGAATTTGCGCTTAATATATTTTATTATATAAAGCTGAACGCGGTTACATGCGACACGTATGCATAATTGTAATTCATGAGATTACGACATGCGTCATCGTTAGTTTAGATCGTGACACGTATCAACGTAAAAGAAGAAATTAATATAAATTTTCCTTCTTAAAAAAGATAAAATAACAAAAATGGAAATGTTAGCTTATTTTAAAATGGTAGTTGTATAATTTGAAAATAAAAGAAAATAAAAAATTGTCAAAACGTAAAATAAAATTTAAAAATACACAAAATTTTAAATATAATCATAAAAAGTAATAATCTAATATATGTTTTTTCATATAGTGTTTTGTTTAATTTGTTTTCGGAATACGAGTGTTTCATATAATATTTAAAACTTATTTTTTATTTTTTAATTTTGTACATATTATTCTTTTACAATTGATTCATCATAAAAGACTATTAAATATGTAAGAACAATTAAAACTCAAAAGATATTTTTTAAAAACGATTTATGTTTGATGTTTATTTACTTTATTTAAGAATACTCTCTCCATTTAGAGATATTGTTTCTAATAATTTTGTGGTAGTATGAGTCAATTAAAGAATTTTTTAAATGGTGGTACAAAATACAATCGATGAATAACTAAATGTGAATTTTAATCTAATCTATACTTATACTAGCCATAATTATGTACATTATTAATTTTAGATACCAAATATTTTAATTTTACTCGTATATTAGGTGAGTGCATATCTAGTTAAATATAATCCGTTAATAAACAGAACCATATTTCTAAGCACAACATTAAAAATATAATCATCACTATGATATAATATTTCAACATAGTGGACATGGAGTAATCTTTATCTAAAATACAATCAACCCAACCATTATCCAATAATTACAACAACACATAACAGGAGATTGTCCAGCAAGCACAGACACACACACGTATGCACACATATCAACATGCACTCACACTAAATAATAAGATCATCTCCATCGTTGCCTCTTAAGAGGTTTTAAGCTCAGGTTTTAATGCAATTATGAATATAATAATCACTTAATCAGTTCATTTCTTAAGAGTCATCTCTTAAATTAGGGATTTAGTAACCCAGATCTTAACCACGTGGCAGTATGTTATTGGTTGTTGTTTCAACAACCAAGCGTCGCGAAAAAAAAAAAAGCATTTTCGCGTTAGAAAAAAAAATCGTCTCGTGGGCGATTTTTTGGCGATTCGTGCGATCTCGAGTTTTCAAAGGTAAATCGCAATTTCTTTTTGAATCCGAGTAGTTTAGGTTGGATTTATGGATTTGCGATTGTTGCATGTTGTTTTCTTTTTGATTTCTGGGTTCGATTTTGTTTCAAAATCGATTTGGGGCTCTGGTTTTCAGCCATATATTGACTTGTGTTTTGGAATTTTTTGCAGGCAGAAGTGGAGAAGCTCATTGGCCGCGTGTCTGAGCTTGAGTATGTCTTTGATTTG
>OVAN01003981.1:0-27196 GCA_900406275.1 Anastatica hierochuntica
TTCTTTCGGACGAACAGACTCTATGTGGAGATTGGCCATGATCGACTACCTTCGAAGCTCTGAAGCTAGTTCAGGAAGAGACAGTCTGAACGATGGGAATCTCGGAGCTTTCAGATATCCTTACGATTCCCATGTCCAAAGGAGGGAACATTGTTTCCGAGACCCTTTTCAGGCATCAATTTCGTCGGGACAGTTNGTTTCCGCGACGCTTTTCAGGCATCGATTTCGTCGGGATAATTTTTGACCCCAACAGCTAATGGGAATATATGAAAATTTGCATCTTGGCCGCAAGCCACTAGTAGAACACCGCCATACTTCCCCGGTAGATGACACCCATCCACCACCATAACTCGTCTAAGATATTGAAATCCGGCAATCGAGGCTCCAAGAGCAAAGAACATATATTTGAATCTGTCTTGATCATCGAGTAGGAGACCAGTGACGGTTCCGTGATTGGCTTGTTGGACACAGTATAGATACGAAGGCAAGTGCTCATACCCATTTTCTGTTGTTCCTCTAACCAATAGTTGTGCAAATATTAAAGCTCTGTAGGAAGTAGTATAGTCCATATTCAAACCAAATTTCTTCTTCATTGAAGATCTAATCATCTTCGGCATTACTCCATCAATTATTCCCCATTCATCATAAAAAAAACTTACCAATATACCTCGGAACATAGCGTTTGCGCAAAGCAATTCGGTCCATCACTGAGCAAGTATATTGTTTCTTGTACAAAGTCACCCAAAACGTTTTTGGCTCGTATGTCACAGCTCCTCTAACCCTACAATTTCATCTTTTCACACGGCATTTTGAAACAAATAGTTTTTTTTGTAGACTTATGCACTTTGTAGGAGAATTTCGTCATTATCGCTGTCAAGCGGACCTCAGATATAAGTGCATCCTTCGAAGGAAAACTTGCTGTGACAAAGAGACCATTCGACCATGCCATGTTCATTCTTCGGCCATTACCAACGAAGCTTCCTTTCGCACCAAAAAACGTGTTATCATCCTCATTTTCACTAACATCTTCATCCTTAACTTTCCCATACACACTGTAATCTTCAAGAAATTCGTAATCTACCTCATAAGCAGGATATTCTTCCGCACAATAATCATCATCTTTGACGTGACCTACTCCCTCACCACCATATGATGACATATTCGTATCTTCGTCTTCCAATATT
This sequence comes from Anastatica hierochuntica, assembly GCA_900406275.1. Taxonomy (NCBI): domain Eukaryota; kingdom Viridiplantae; phylum Streptophyta; class Magnoliopsida; order Brassicales; family Brassicaceae; genus Anastatica; species Anastatica hierochuntica. Next base: position 1,185 of record OVAN01003981.1, read on the forward strand.
TTTGCATCTTCCTCATAGTCTTCATCATCATTACCATCTTCCTCAGAGTCCTCAGCACCAACCTCGTCGTTTTTCCCACTAGCTATCCCCACGCCACTCGAGACATAAAGCCGTATAACATGGACTTTACTCAACTCGACCAAATACTGCACTTGTCTATCGTTTGAGACACACATTGGTGGGGTAGGAGAATCAATATCCATTTGTTTCAACATAGAATCTGGTAGTGAATAGGTTAAGACCAACTCAGTGTTCTTGTCCAGATTGTAGTCGTCTTGTGCCATAACAATAAGTTCACGATGTGTACAAGCATCACTTAAGAAGAGCATTCTCCTACTTTTGCGATTATCCACCTCAAAATGCCATTTCAAGTCTTTCATCACTCATTCTCCATAGAAAACAGGTACTTGAAACATTATCTGCAAGAAAAGTCATGTACAAACACCACATTAGCATTCGTGATTTTATAAAATTAACGTCTAAGAAAGTTAGTAGAAGAGACTTCAAAAGAAGTCTCAGAGGAGACTATGTTTTTGAGTCTCAAGCGCATTTTCGGGGGAGACTTCAAAATGAAGTCTCATATACGGGGTCTAATTTTGCAATTGACCAAAGTTTGACTTTCTGCGGAGACTTCATGGCGAAGTCTCAAATGGTTTGAGACTTTATCGTGAAGTCTCCTGAAAAGTAGGGTCTAGTTTTACAATTGACCGAGTTTTGACTTTTTCCAGAACTTTACGCTGAAGTCTCACAAAATTTGAGACTTCACAATGAAGTCTCCCATAAAGTATGGGTCTAGTTTTGCAAATGACCATAGTTTGACTTTTTTCAAGAGACTTCATCGTAAAGTCTCCGAAGACAGAGGGTTACTCTTGCGTTTGACCAAAATTTTCGATTCATAGTCCAGAGACTTCACTCTAAAGTCTCCCATGTTTTCAGATGGCTCGAGACTTCATGATGAAGTCTCTCCAATAGTCAAAGTTTTGAAAATTTTGGTCAAAGGCAAAAGTAATCTTTTTTCAAGGAGACTTCAGAACGAAGTCTCGGTACATGTGCTTTTTACGAAGACTTCACGATGAAGTTTAAAAAGAAAGTCGAACTTACGGTCAAATGCAAAACTAGACCCTTTTACGCAGACTTCATGTTAAAGTCTCAATTCCGGTTTTTTGTTTTCAAAGGAACTCTGAGACTTTAAAATGAAGTCTTTTGAAAAAAAGTCAATTGCAAAATTAGACCCCTGTTGACTATGAGACTTCAATATGAAGTCTCTGTTCTGTAAATTGGCGAAATGCACGTAGAAACTACCTTAGGAGCTCGTTTTACGCTTCGTCGACGTCCAAGAAATGCTTACGCCACCATTACCCCAGAAACCTAGTTGTTTTTATGCACGAATCTTGGTAAATCGCAAGATCTATGAAAGTTAAGTTTTTACGAAATTGGAGAGGAAATTGAAAGCTTTAGCTCAAGATAGAGCACTAACATCTCAAATGTCGGTTGTTTGAAGTATTAACATCCCAAATATCGGTTATTTGAAGCATTAACAGCTCGATTTTGGTTGGTAATGGTGGTTGAGGAATATTGAAGATGATGGCACTTTCATAATTACGTGCACATTTTTGGATGATTTCATTTGAAACCCATACGTAAGACTTCTTTGTGAAGTCTCATGATGTCTCAGACTGGTATTTTCGTAAATATTTCGCTTTGTGAATGGCAGTTTAAAGCATTTTGAAAAGTCAGGGAAGAGAGGTCTAGTCTAGCATTTGACTTCAAAAAAGGGTCTAGTTTTGTAAGAACCCAAAATTAAATTTTAAAAAAAAGGCACAAATTTGAGTTATGGAAAGAAGAACGTTATAAACTAATTATTATTATTTATGTTTGCTTTAATCCCTTGATTTATTAAAAATAAGGATTATTTTATCTTATATTAAAAGGCAAGGATTGAAATACCTAAAAAATTTTGAGGTTCCGTTTCATGATTTTAAAAAAGTGAGGATTTTGTACTCATTTTCCCGTATTTGGCAATAGCCACATAAATTAAAACATAATAATCAAACTATTCAGTAACCAAACTATTATCTTCTATTTTAATCATCTTATTTAAAAGAAAGTACAAAGATCTTGATTTTTTAAAACTAAACATGTTTTAGAAATTTATTAATTTATCTAATAAATTAAAATAACTCTAATTATTCCTTTACATATTACAACAAACATATGAAAATATTCCAATATTCTTTTTACATAATCATTATCAATATTACAAACCAACATAATTTAAAATATCATTTTTCACCAAATTTAAATATTTTTTTCAAATTAAAAGTAAATCCATAATTTTTTTTAAATAATTATATTACAATATTATTATTTTCTAAATAAAATTTGTTACGAAAATTCAAAAAAATCAAAAAGTGATAAAATTTAGAATAACCTATAAAATTAATAAAAATAATTTATATAAACTACAAAAATTTAAGCTTAGTCATCTCATATTTTTTTAAATACTCCAACGAGTTTTGTTTTACGGTATTTCGGGTATCAGATATTATCCGAACTGGAGCAATACGAGTATCCAAGGAAACCTGAAAATCCGAAAATCTCAAATCTAAACCCGAACCGGAATTCGATATAACTGAAAATCTAAAAGTTTTGAACCTAAATCCGAATCCAAAACTCAAAATAACCGAAAATTCTAAACTCTATACTCGAAAAATCTAAACATGATCACTAATATAGAAAATTCTATTAAAAAAAACTTGCGCGATTGTGCAGGTCAAAATCTAGTATCCATTAAAGAGAAATGACACAACTTTTTTGATGTGTGGTTTTTTAAATTAAACATGTATTTAAAAAAATTTCAAATGTATATAATGAATATGAATATACTTAAATATGAATAATATTGGAATATTCTAATATCTTTTTCAATTAATTATTATCTGACATGAGCCGACAAACTTTAGTTGTTTAGATTGTTTTGTTATATAAATACAAAAAAGTTATAAAGTGATAAAATTTAAAATAACCTCTAAAATATATTTAAAAAAAATTTTGTATAATCTATTAAAATTTAAATTTAGTTATTTAATATTATAGAAAAGTACCCCAATGGACTTTTTTCGGTATTTCAAAGCTATTATCCGAACTTTAAACACATAAAAATTAAAAAAATACCTTGCGATTGTACAGATCAAAGTCTAGTAATCTTTTAATATAGAGAAACAGTGCATAGAGAGAGTCATATATATACTAGCCAAAGTTTTGACTAGAAGAGCTCGCACTCTCGTGAAAAATGGAGTATACATGATGAAATATGAGTAAAAACAATAAAAGCAAATTTGTTTACTTTTTTACGAAGTCAAATTTATAATTTCGATCTATATTATTTAAATTACTTCAAGACATCTAAATTCTAAAATGTAGAAACAATAAATTATTCATGTTTAATATAAAGCAATAAAACTATGAATTTTGATTCATTTCCATCACTATAGATAACCGATTAACAAAATAGAAATACCTTTCCTGTTCAAAAGTGCAGTTATTCATTATTACAATTTTTTTTCAAGAATTAGTGATCTCATCTTCATACAACTCACTTACTAACCAATGCTTTAATTAGAAATTGCACCGAGGCTTTTTTTCGATCTTGAGTCTAGAAAAATAATGTATTAATTAGTTGGTATGCATTATATGTGTACATGAAATTTTATTAAGCACGATTGATTTAAATTTTTTTTATGATACTTTGAAATTCTAGATTTTCAGAATTTCTTTTCAATATGAATTTGTTATAAGAATTTTGAAATAAGAAGTACAAACTCGCATTGGCATGTCTTGCATAAGATATAAATATTTTGTGAATTTTAATATTCGACCTAGCTAAAAATATAATCTTAAATTAGAGTTTGATTTGCGTGACCGCGCGAGTGTTTTTTAATTTTTATGATTTTAATTTATTATTGATGGTCTTTAGATTTTCGATTATCAGGTTCGGAATTTTAGGTTTGAGATTTTCTTGTTTTTTGGGTATTCGTACGGGTTCGGTTACGAATTCGGTTCGAGTAATGTCTAATACCCAAAATACCATGAAACAAAACCTGTTGAGGTATTTCCTTTTTTGAAAAACTCAGATGACTAAACTTAAATGTTAGTTTATACAAATTACTTTTAGAAATTTTAGAGCTTATTTTAAATATTTCACTTTATGATTTTTTTTTATTTTGTAATATATTTTATTTAGAAAATATTAATATTATAATATATTTATTTAAAAAATTTATGGTTTTATTTGATATTTGAAAAAAAAATATAATTTAAAATTTATATTTGTTAGACTGAAGGATTTGAAATCTTTAACAAGCGCTTGAACTACTCAAAGGTAGGCATCTATCGCTCATTCTTAGCATCAAAGAGTGACCATGGTCTAATCTCGGGCTTTTCTATGATCACAGGTTTTGTTCCTATATTCGATATCATACTCTTTGATTTCCACGGCCCACTTGGTTATTCGTCTAAATTGTATTGGGTTGTGGAGCAACGTCCATATTGGCTGGTTGGTCATGACGACTATTGCGTGTGACTGGAAGTAGGGACGTAGCTTTCTTTTTGTTGTAACGACCGCTAGTTTAACGCCTTACTCAATAGAAGATGGGTTTCTGTTTTCCTTGATCTTCAGGAACGAGGACCCCGCTTATTGCTATAGTCAAGATGGCGATGTAGAGGTACATGGTCTCCTGATCTTCGGGTTTGGCCAAGATTTGTGCCATAGTCAAGTATTCCTCGAGCCGCTTGAACGCCTCTTCGCATTTTTCGTCCCATACAAACGGTTTGTTTCCTTTTAGGAGCTGTAGAAAGGGAGGCATTTGTCTGTGGATCTCGAAAAGAAACAATTTAGCGTTATGATCATCCCAGTTAGCCTCTACACTTTGTGTGTGGTTTTGGGGAGGCAGAGGTTGCTTTTATCTATTTCAAATTCACTTTGATACCCCTGGGCATTACTACATAGCCGATGAATTCGCCCGAGGTGACCTCGAAAGTACATTTCGTGGGATATAGTTTCATATTGTATTTGTTCAGGGTGGTGAAGCAGTCACGCAAGTGGTCTACATGATCACCCGCAACGCTGGATTTGACCAACATTTCATCGATATAGACTTCCATCGTTTTGCCTAGTTGTTGAGCGAACATCTTGTTTACTAACCTCTGGTAGGTGGCACCGACATTATTTAGTCCGAACGGTATGACCTTATAGCAATATATTCCCTTTTCGGTGATGAAGGACGTCTTTTCCCGATCCTCTGGGTGCATCATGATTTGGTTTTATCCCGAGAAAGCATCCATAAATAAATGCAGCTCGTTTCCAGTTGTGGCTTCAACGATATGGTCGATGTGTGGTAACAGAAAGTTGTCCTTGGGCCACGCATTGTTCAGGTCCATTAAGTCGACGCATATTCTCCCTTTACCGTTTTTCTTTTTGATTATTGACGGGTTGGCGAGCTAGTCTAGGTACTTTACTTTGGATATTAATATTGCTTCTACCAGCAGATCGACTTCCTCATTCACTGCCTGAGCCCTTTTCGGTCCTAGATTTCTCCTTTTCTGCTTAATATGTTTGTATATAGGGTCGACGTTTAGCTCGTGACAAGTAATTGTTGGGTCGATTTCTTACATATCGCTAGTTGACCAAAGGAAGGTTCGAACGTTTTGAGGTAAGAAGGTATAGAGTTCTTGTCTCAATGCTTGAGGGAGATGTACCCCAACTCCAACACAGTGCTTGGGGTCGGTACAGTCGATATTTTCCTGCGTGACTTCTTCCTGCTCTGGGATTTAAAGGATGTACTCGCTGTTTTAAACTAATGCAATACCAGGGGATACCCGGAGATGATGCTCATGGAGGAAACACCATCGGGCAATTCTCTGGTCCCCTATGATGGTCTTTATCCCTGTGAGGCTCAGGAATTTGAGGCATTGGTAGTAGGTGGAAGGGATTGCCTTCATGTTATAGAGCCATGGCGTTCCTATAATCTCACTGAGTACCATCGATTCGCGGAGGATGGAGAATCTCACGATCTTAGTGACTCTGCAAACGTAGACGGGCAGCGTGACCGTTCCCAACGATGGAGTAGTTTTCCGTTGACTTTGATGAGTGGTTTCTTGGCGGACTTTATTTTGGCGTTCGTGACATCCATCCCTTGTAAGGTATCTTCGGCTATTACGTCGACAAAACTTCTTGTATCGACAAGCAATCGAGTGATATGTTGTTTCGCAATAAAGAGCATGATTACTAGGGGGGTCATTGTGCGATCTGTTGAGCTTTTCGATGTCTATTTCGATGAATGTTACTTCATCATCGTAGTCTCCCTGGAGTGTGAGGTTTTTTGTATGGGAGATGATGTCGTAATCTCCCATGGGGTTTTTCGGGTCGATTCCTTCGATTATCATGCTGGCAATGGCCGTTTGATGATAGGTATGTTGAAACGCAAAGTTTTAAACACACTTATACTTTGAAAGTAACAAGAACACCAATCTTATTTATTTGAGAAAATAGCTCAAAACTCAAACCTCACAAACTCTCAAAGTTAAATCTCTCAAAAGCTCAAAGTCATAACTCGACAAAGCATCACTTTTATATCTAACATATTTCCCTAAACACTTAGGAATTCTAATAGATAACTCCTAAAGAAATCCTAATCCTAATCCACATAGAAAACCATAACTCGGTTCGGTTTAGGCAAATATGATCTTCAATTAACTTCGGTTTGGTTTGACATGATTCAAGCTTATTTCATCATTCTCCCTCTTAAGCTTAGAATCATGTCCACTCAAAACTTGTACTCTGATAATCTCTCTCATCTCCATGAACTTGATCCTACCAAGCGCATTGGTTAGAATGTCCGCATTCTGTTCACTTCCAGGAACGTGTTCAACTTCAATTAACTCCTTTTCTACACATTCACGTATGAAGTGAAATCGAGTGTGAATGTGCTTACTCCTCCCATGAAACACAGGGTTTTTAGTAAGAGCAATTGCTGATTTATTGTCTATACGAACCACAACTTTGCCTTCAGTTTCACCCGTGATTTCGCCAAGTAGGTCACATAGCCACACTGCCTGCCTGGCAGCTTCATTATATGCCATGAACTCCGCTTCACACGAAGAAAGTGCTACCGTTTCCTGTTTCTGAGAACACCAGGTAATTGGGATGACGCCAAGAAAGAAGATGTGTCTTGTAGTGCTTCTACCATCATCAGGATCAACATTATGACTGCTATCGCTATAACCCACCAAAGAATTCTCCTTGGAGTCCATCGCCGGTTTAACAATCAATCCGAAGGATGTTGTTCCCTTCAAGTATCTCAAACATTGTTTTAAAGCTGCTCCATGTGATACTTTCGGTCTCTGCATGTACCTGCTCAGTACTCCGACACAAAAAGATAAATCTGGTCTTGTATGTAGAAGATATCGCAGACATCCAATGGTATTTCTGTAGATGGTGGCATCTATGTCCTCTTCTTCTCAGCCTTTGATAACTTCAAAGACGGATCCATAGGAACGTGGGCGAGATTGCAATCATTCATACCCGCATCTTCCAAGATTCTGGTTACATATTGACTTTGATTCAAGGTCACAGCTTTCCCGCTCCGGTTTACTTCAATGCCAAGATAGTAAGTCAACAATCCCAGGTCACTCATCTCGAACTTAGTTGACATTTCACTTTTGAATTCAGCAATGTTATTCACATCTTCTCCTGTGACAAACAAGTCATCCACATAGACAGCAACTAAGAGAAAACTACCTCTTACCTATTTTCTAAACACAGATGGCTCTTTCATGCACTTTACAAACTTTAGACCCTTTACAATTTGGTTCAACTTCTCACTCCATGCTCTCAGAGCTTGCCTGAGTCCGTATAGAGCCTTTTTAAGTTTATAAACTTTTCCTTCTTGACCTTTAATTTCGAAACCCTCTGGTTGTGAAACATAAACTTCCTCCTTAAGCTCTCCATGCATAAATGCAGTTTTTACATCCAAGTGATGGATCTCCCAATTTCAAGATGCTGCAAAATTAATCAATAAACGTATTGTTTCCAATCTAGCAACAGGAGCAAATACCTTATCAAAGTCAATTCCGTGTCTTTGTATATAGCCCTTTGCAACAAGTCTGGCCTTGTGTTTGTTTATGCTTCCGTCTGAATTTCTTTTTAACTTAAACAACCATTTGAGCCCAATTGCCTGTGCTCGTACTGGTAAATGCACTAATTCCCAAGATTTCAATTTTGTTATCGAGTCAATCTCATCTTCACAGGCGGCAAGCCACTCTTTCGAACTCTTGGCTTCATTGAAATCGAACGGTTCGCTATTTATACTCCCAAGTAACAATTCTCCTTCTTCCTCAGCAAATAGGATGTAGTCATCAAGAACTTTGGTTTAGTTACTTGTCGAGATGACCTTCTCAACTCAGGTTGTGACGTGCCTTCTGTGTTGCTTTCGCGCCAAGTAACATCATCTTCTCCAAATCGATTGCTTGCTCGCGAAGGTAAGTTTTGTTCATTAATGGCAGCGTCACTTTCTCGAGAGTCTCTTCCAGGTTCAGCTTCCCGTATCACATACTCGACTCCACGAGTTGATGGCTCTGTTTGTTCCATCTCCTCTGTCTCTGCGATCTGATCCGTGCAACTCATCCCGTCGACTTCAGCTCAGATCCCTCTGTTTCCATAAGTTCCAAAGCTTATTGTGAAGATTTCGTTACTGGTTACTGGAGAAGCTTCAGAGTTCCAATTCCAGCCTCTTGTCTCATTGAAGACTACGTCTCGGCTCACAACGATTTTTTGGTTTTGTGGGTCTAAAAGCCGATATGCCTTGGAGCCGGGTTCGGTTCCAAGATGAACCAGTTTGCAAGTTCTATCGTCGAGATTCTTCAGGTTGAACACATCTGTCTTTGTGTATCCAAAACAGCCAAAGGTTCTAAGATGACTTATGTTCGGTCTTCTCGACCAAAACATCTCGTATGGTGTACTAAGCTTCACGGCTCGGCTTGCTACTCGATTCAAGACATAAGTAGAATGTCTAATAGCCTCTCCCCACAGATAGTTTGGAACTCCCATATGTCTCATAATGCTTCTTGTCATCTCTAACCGAGTTCGATTTCTTCGTTCAACCACACCATTCTGTTGAGGCGTATATGGAGCTGTTAGATGTCTTTTAATTCCAGAATTGTCGCAAAATGTCTGAAATTCTGTAGACACAAACTCTCCACCTCTATATGTTCTGAATGTCTTTATGTGCTTTCCACAGTCATTCTCAACCAGATTTTTGAAGCGCTTGAATCCATCAAAGGCGTCTCCTTTGTGTTTAAGAAGCAAAGTCCACACATAGCGTGAGTGATCATCTATAAGTACAAACACATACCTATTTCCAGCTGCTGTACTTGGTGTTATGGGACCACACAAGTCACCGTGTATAAGTTCCAGAGTTTCTTGTGCTCGATACATGGTAGCTTGTGGGAATAACCGTCTCGTCTATTTTGCACGTAGGTAGGATTCGCAAACTTTATCTTCACCTTTGATGTTTGGGACTCCAATGACCAGCTCTCTTTCGGCCATAGATTGAATTGTCTCCATATTAATATGTCCTAACCTTGCATGCCAAAGACTTGACTCATTTGCTGTGATGGTCGCCAAACACAAGTTCTCTCTGCAGCCCATACTAACTTTATAAAGTCAATTTTTCGATATTGTGGTTCTAGCAATTAGTTTCCCATCCTTATCATGCATTGTTAAGTAGTTTGACTTCATTCGAACATCACAACCAGCTTCAGTGGCTTGACCAAGACTTATGATGTTACTCTTCAGATCTGATATATAATAGAAATTTGTTACCGTTCTTGTAACTTCGTTCTCATCAACAAGTTCTACGGTTCCTTTTCCCTTGATGTCTATTCTGGAATCATCTCCAAATCTTACTTTTCCAGTGATTGTGTCATCAATCTTCGAAAAATATCTATGATCTCCACTCATATGATTACTGGCTTTGTTGTCTAGATACCAAATGTTATTCTCTTCTTTATTAAGCTCATACTTGCTCGGCACTATCTTCTCCTCATTTAGATAGACTGCTTCATGCATCATCAACTCATCTGCCTCTTGTGTCTTTTCAGTATCAGTTTCTTGTATTTCTTGCAGCTTGAGAAGCCGATCCGGACAACTGGAAGCATAGTGCCCCAGCTTATCGCATCTATAACACGTTATCCTTGATGTATCTCTTCTGCGGCCTCGACCTCTTCCTCTGCCAAACCGTCCACCGCGTCCACGACCCCGATATTCGTCATTGTTCTCTCGGTATTGCGGCTGTTCATGGCTAGATGTATTGGCATACATTAGCTTGTCTTGTTCGGCTCCTCCTCCTTCATCATCCTCAGCGATTCGTTCTTCGTACACCTTTAGCCGTCCTACAATATCTTCAAATCTTGTAGTCTTCAAATCCAAAACTTGTTCTAATGCAGCAACTATATGAATATATTTCTTTCGTGGCAAACACTTAAGAAACTTCTTAACAAGTTTTGGTTCATCTATTTCTTCTCCCAGAGAGGATGACTTGGAGGCGATTTCAGAGAGTCGACCCACAAACATGTCTATTTTGTATGTGTCTTTCATCTTCAGTCTGTCAAATTCCGCCATCAAAGTTTGAAGTCGAGCTTCCTTTACTCTTTCTGCTCCTACATGTCTACTTTCGATGGCCTCCTAAAATTCTTTTGCGGTGCTCAACTCGCCAACTTGAAGTACTAGTGTCTCTGGTATCGATTCAAACAACAAAGCCATGGCTATATCATTCTTTTCTGTATCAACAATCCCTAGATCAATCACCTCCCATACCTTGTAAACCCTTAAAACAACTCTCATCTTCATAGCCCACACGGTATGATTAGTAGCATTTAGGATGGGACACTTAACTGAAGTTGGAGCTCCAACCTCGCCAGCTAGAGTGTTCGATGACGATGACTCCGTCGTCGTCATAGCGCTCGTGGGAGTTGTTTCTCCCATCATGACCACGTATGCGTTTTTCTTCTAAACAAGCTTCAGAGATTTCAAAGCCGTAATAAGAAGACTTATATGTTTTGATCAAACAAAATCTCGACAACTCCTGCAAAGATAAACAAAGATGTAATCCTCTGTTTCAATGCTTGTTTGATTGATCGATATATAAGCTTCTCTTAAGGCTCTGATACCAATTGTTGAAACGCAAAGCTTTAAACACACTTAGACTTTGAAAGTAACAAGAACACCAATCTTATTTATTTGAGAAAATCTCTCAAAATTAAAGCTCAAAGTCATAACTCGACAAAGCATCACTTTTATATCTAACATATTTCCCTAAACACTTAGGAATTCTAAAAGATAACTCCTAAAGAAATCCTAATCCTAATCCACATAGAAAACCATAACACTGTTCGGTTTAGGCAAATATGATCTTCAATTAACTTCGGTTTGGTTTGACATGATTCAAGCTTATTTCATCAAGGTAGTTGTTTGTCCTCCCTTTTTCCGCAATTTCTCCAATTTTGTCAACTTCTTCTTTGAAAATTGATTCTAACTTTTGTAAAAATATGAATATCTTAATTAGAATGAAAATTGAACTTAAGAAATATTCGTAAAACAGGAAAAGACTAAGAACAATCTTCACAAAAAATATGTTTTCAGAACTAATGTTTGACCTCGTGATAGACTAGAGGTCAAATTATAATAACATCTCCTAAGAAAAGTGTCTCTCTTCTCCTTCTTCATCTTCCTCTATTTATAGTTGTTGAAGGGGCTCTCCTTCATCTTTTTTCGCCCTTTCTCTCTTTGTCTCTAATGCTCATTCCCCTATGCTACATGTTCTGATGTTGAATCAACTTTAAGCAGGATTTTCAGGTTTGTCATTTGTACCTACACGCTTGTCGAGACGTGCTTTTTGTCAGGGATGGGAATCCGGCGGGTCAAGGGAGGATCCTGTCTTTCGTACTGTCTCCGTCGTATTCTTCGTCTCATTTGCCTTGTAACCCGTAATAATTCTTTTTCCCTTTATCAGAAGATGATTCATGTGTCAATCCGCTTGTGCTGACCTCGTGCTCTAATCCCTTGGTTATTTCCTTTGTCCTTCTCCTCGTTGATCCCTTGAATTTTAGGTATGGACCTTTAGTTAGATGGGTTTTTGGGATCATCTCTCGATATTCGAATATTTCATGACCTCGTCTCACTCATTCATACTTTTCGTATTTATAGAGTATTTTGGTTGACCTCATTTTGAATGGATCATCCACGTTATAGATCTGAAATTTTTGGGCGAAATCCGCCTCTACCAATATACATTTTTTTCCATCGACTCTAACAATATACATTAACGTACAAGAACATGCTTTTAAATTTTAGCTAATAAAAATTATATTTTGAGTTTTACTAACGTTAAATATTACAATACCATTACAAGAAAGTGAAGTGCATCAAATATCTAATTCGAGTAGGAGGAACATAAATATCTTACTTTTTCAAACACTTTTTTAGAGTGACTCAGCATTTTCAATGTTATGCGAATTCATTAAAAACAACGAATGGTAGATCAAGAATAAAATAATGTACGGGAAGAGACACGTGTCTGGTTTCACATGCTTAGGTAATCTCATTACAGATAATAATACGTTTAATTATTGGAATCACCAAATGAACAATGAACACGTAACCCTACTAATTTGGATGCTTTAGAAACACTCACAAGCGTCGTGTCAATTTCTCAGAGATTTGGAAAGTCCTCAAAAGGCGATAAGCACTAAGACAACCATAATGACGTATTATATTTTTCCGTAATTAAAAAATTGTACGTGTTTACGGATTTAGACGCTGCCACGTATTTAGTTTCCATTTTTTGGACCCACTGTTGTTTTTTTTCCATCTAAAGATATTATCGATACGAAAGATACAAACCGAGTAGGACCCACTGTTTATACGTATCCACTTTATTTTCTCTTTAAAATCAAAGTTTCTCGTTATTTTTTAGGTAGGTTTTCGTTGCTCCCAATTTGTAACGAATCATGATAGATTTTTAGATTTTAGCTGTACGGTCTAATAGATTGTTTAATTCGTCTGATCAAGTATATTATTATTATTTTACGTGAAGATTTGTCCTACTTTTTAAACCTTTTTAAAATGTCAAAAACATATATTTAAGAAAGACAGTAATTACGTAATCGAATATGTGTACATTTGTGCTCAAAACGCGGTTGCAATTCGTGTACGTGTGTTACCTATGGAGGCATATGTTGATTTACCTATATTCACGTTCTAAAGTATTATTAATCTAATAAGACGGTTAGTTATATTTTATCCAAAAGGTAATGTGATGATTAACCGGTCTAAGTCTGTGTGGTCTTTCCAGGTTGGAATGGTTAATTAAGTTGTCGGCCTAATTACATGACACGATAGCACAGTTAGAAACACTTGCAAGATCTACTTCTTAAAAGAGAATATGATTTTTAACAAGGTTAATATTGTAAAAGAGCTTGTTTATTCATTCATCACAGTAAAAATATATACAAAGTTGTGTGATATTCTAAGTAAATATTTTAGACTTCCTTTACAAGATAAAATCTAGCAATAACAAAAAAATAAAACATAAGTAATAGATATTTACATAATACTTCTCAATACTCCTTTTAAAGTTTGTGTATGTACCTGAATCGGTAAATGACTCATGGAATTAGACCTCTATTCTTATACTCAGACAATATGCAAAGCGTTTTGTTCGGTGTGAGGTGGGGAATGGTTCTTCTGCAAGGTTTTGACATGATCATTGGACTCTTTTTGGTCCTTTGATCGACTATATTGGAGCGGATGGGCCGAGACAGTTTGATGTCTCTTTAAATGCTAAGATTACTTACATATGTGGACCACAAGACTGGAATTTACCCTTCCCTCGATCTGAGCAGGCCTTAAATTTTCAGGTATATCTCTCAACTCTACACTCCCCTAGTCTCTCGTTGGTTGAGGATAAATACTATTGGGAAATAGAAAATGCGAGACAAGACTACTTCAATGCCTCCAAGACTTGGAACATCCTCGGACCCTATAGCTCAAAGAAGTCTTGGTATGATTGTGTCTGGTTTGCTGGAAACATCCCGCGAAATGCCTTCACAATGTTTGTTGCACAACTTGATAAATTACCCACCAGAGCAAGGCTATCATCTTGGGGCTTAAGCGTAGAGCCTAATTGCTGCTTGTGTTCTATATATGAAGAAACTAGAGATCATCTGCTCCTACGTTGCGAATTTAGTGAGCAGATATGGAACAAGGTTCAAGAGAGACTAAGGGTAAGAAGGGTCACGTTTATCACTTGGTCTGGTCTTCTAGCTTGGATGAGAATTAGCTCTGCATCAGCTCCTGCAACTCTCTGAAAAGTCTGTGCTCAAGCAGTCATTTATCACACTTGGAAGGAACGCAACAATCGCTTGCACACTCACATTTCCTCCTCTGCTCAATCGGACTTCGGTAACATTGACAGAGAGATTAGAAACACCATAACCGCAAGAAGGGAGAGAAGAAAATTCAAGGACCTCATGGCCTACTGGCTGTACTAAAGTCTCAACTTCAACAGATCTTTCCAAAATCTGAAAAACTGTTGTCTTTGCCTTTTTAATTTTTTTGGGGCAAAGTAACATATGTTTAGGTTCTCATTTTGTAAAACCTTCTAACCATTTTATATGATATTAACAAATTATCAAAAAAAAATTTGTGTATGTAGATTTTGAATGTCCAACTTACAAAAAAGATAATCAAATTGTGAAGCTCCAAGGGTTTTAGTTAGCACGTATTCGAGTTGGTTAGAAGTATAGACTTTCATTGTAGCCAGAAGTTCCGCTTTGATCGCGTAACGAACGAAAGGACAGTCCGCTTTAACATGTTTGTCCATTCATGAAAACCAAGTTATCGAGTATGTGTAAAGCAACTTGACTATCACATGCAAAATACATTGATATCAAAACGTTCACGCAATTCCCAATCCCATTTGAGCTTAGTAGACGTAAAGAGCATGACCCGATATTCAACTTTCACCGATGACTACGACCTGACGTCTTGTTTCTTCGCCTTCCACGCTATAGGAGATTATCCCAACAAGACAACATAGCCTGACAAGGAGTGTTTGGTACGTGGACAAGCCGTCCAATTCGAATGGTAGTAAGATGATATCCAACCACTCGAATGGCGGCTTCCCAATGTTTTTCATGTGGTTGTTTTAGAAATTATGCAAGCACATGAACCACATATGAAAGTTCAAGTTGAGTGATTGTGACATAAACCAAGCGTCCCACTAGTCTTATATATCTCATAGGAACGGTAAACGAACCATCGTCGATAATTACTACCCTCTGATTCTGTTTAATAGGGGTAGCAATTGGTTGCCCTGCCAACAATCCACTTTTGTCAATGTCATCTGGCACATACTTTCGTTGCGGTAAATAAATTCTCTCAGGAGACCGTGCGACTTCAATACCAAGGAAATACTTCAATGGGCCCAAGTATTTTATCTGAAAACACATTGAGATACCCCATAAACATAAAAGTCATAGCAGGATCATTGCCACCAATCAAAATTTCGTATGTGTATACCAATACATACAATCGCATGTCACCCTGGTCAAATAAAACAACGAATAATCAGAGTAAATTTGGACAAAACCATACTTGAGCAACGTCGCAGTGAGCTTAGCAAACCAACAGTGTGGGGCTTGTTTTAGTCCATGCAACAATTTCTTCAAATGACACACTTTTATTCTTAGAAGACGAGTGGAATCCCTGCGGCATATCATGTAAACTTCTTCTTCGAGTTCACCGTGCAAGAATGTGTTATGCACATTTATTTGGTGAACCTCCCAAATTTTCACACCCACAATTTTAAGAAACATCCGTATTGTAGTCATCTTCGCCACTGGGGAAAATGTCTCATCATAATCCTTCTTGCGATTTGTATATCTCCAGATATTACAAGTTGCACCTTATAACGCTCTATTGATCCATTCGAGTTATGTTTAATAGTAAACACCCAACTACATCCAAGAGCCTTCTCCCTGGAAGGGAGCTCGGTTATCTTCCATTTATCACTGAATTCAAGAGCCTTTATCTCACTCGACATCGCATTCCACCACTCTTTTAGCTTAACCGTCTCTACATAAATATGTGGCTCAACCGTGGCAGTAACAATTGCCAAAATTGCTCTATGCTTCTCAGAGAAAAGATCAAATGTAACATAATTAACTATAGGATAAAGAGCCATACTTGAGGTATAGGAAGTTGACGAAGAGGTGTCATGCGGCGAGGGATATGTGGTGCATTGTGTCGTGTAAACCAAGTAATCATTAAACCGGGAAGATGCAGTGTGTGTTCTCTTGCCTCTTCCAAGCTATTTTTCTTCTATTACAAGCTGAGAAGCTAGAATCAACGAACTCCCGCTATCATCTTCACTAGTAGTCGTTGTCTGGTCATTATCGTTATCACCCACAATGTGGACCAAAGGTGTTGGTGTTGTTGGGTAATTATCCACCGTAATAATCGATACGGTGGAGTGATTATCACCAAAAGAATCAACATCAAACTCCCTTTGCTGCATTATTGTTGGCACATGCGGCGTTTCCGATGCGAAACAAAGTACTCTTCTTTGTCAATATCAAACAACCTCCATTCTTTTTTCATAAAGATATCCCACAAAAATGCATCTCCTACCACGTTCACCAAACTTGTCTTCATCACGATATTTACTATGAGTGTAGTATACACATCCAAAGGCTTGCAAGATATAAAACAGTAGAGTTGATCCATACAAATATCTCATAAAGGTTTTTTCCCTGAAGTAGATGCGACGGTGTTCTGTTGTTTAGGTGTACGCAGCGACTAAAACACATCCACCCCCAAAATCTAATCGGTAAACTCGCCTGGAATAAGTGATCGAGACACATTTATGTAAGATATCCTCCTTCTCGTGTCTGTGTTTTCTCTCGATGCACCCATTTTGCTAAGGCGTGTAAACACATGAAGTTTTATGTAAGATATCCTCCTTCTCGAAAAACTGCTTGATGCACAAAAATTCAGATCCGTTATCTCTCCTTACCATTTTAACCTTCTTATCGAATTGTCTCTCCACCATGGCACAAAACTTTTGTAAACAATTTGATACTTCAAATTTCTCCTTCAGAAAACAGAGTCAAATTGCTCGGGAATTTTCATCGACAATAGTAAGAAAGTATGATTCTCTAGAAGAAGAAATTATAGGATAAGCTACCCAAATATTGCAATAACGAAAAAAATTTAGTAGCTTTATTTGAACTCTCATGAAAGAATTCACGGGTTTGTTTAACCTTTTTAAGAATATCACAAAGTACTTCTGTCTCAGAAGAATTCCCAACATCAATATGATTCGATAAAAGCGATAAAACTTTATTAGATGGATTTCCTAATCAGTTATGTCATAGATCTCTCTGAAAGATTTTAGAGTATAATAAAATAAGGATGAGAGATTGAAGAACTAGAATAGAAATTAATAGATTTAGTAAAGAGATTTAAGAAGGATTGAAGAACATCATGAGAGAGTAAAGAGAGGAGAATAAGATGAAATTATGTATTTTTATTAAAAAAAAAAGGAGTAATCTTTTTATAGTCTTGTACAAGGAGAAGATAACAACTTGAATCTTAAAAAGGTAAAAACTTATGGTGAGCTTTTTCAAATGGCAAACAATCATATTGAAGATAAGGATGGAAGTACAATGAGCTGGCAGTATCTCCTCTTTATTGCTTTTATTTTTCAAACAAAGAAAACCTCGGAGAACTTGGTCTTACCTGCTTTAGCCGAACTTCACAATACTTCATATTCTCCAGAATGGAGAACCAGGTAAAACTTGGCAGAACTATATCGCTTCATTCTCAATAATTACTCCATTTGATCAATACTCCCCCTCAAGCTTGAGCTTTGGAATCACCTTAAAGGCTAAGCTTTGAAGAGAACTCATTAGCACCACCTCGTTAAAAACCTCAATGTGGAAAACCACATGGGACATAACCACATTGAGGAAAAATGAGTATGTTGCCAATGAGTTAGTGGACATTTGATCATGGAGGAGAAAGATCCACAAGTCCAAGTTTATCAATTATATGTTTGTAAACATTTTGACTTGTGGCCTTAGTGAAGACATCAGCAAGTTAGTCTTCACTCTTTGTGTAACAACGTATAATCACTCCTTCTTCAATCTTCTCTCGAACCTTATAGAAATCTATCTCAATGTGTTTGGTCATTTCATATAATACGAATTTAGTAGCTATATGAATTGTTGCTTGATTGTCGCAATGCATAGTGATATGATAAGGTTGTTTTATTCCAAAGTCCTTGCGAAGAGTCTTGAGCCAAGTTCATTCATTGGTGAGTTTAATTTCTCATAGCTCTATATTCAGCTTCTACACTAGAGCATGAGACCACCTTTTGCTTCTTTGTCTTCCAATTGACCAAGTGTCCACCATCAATGTACAAAAACTAGTAGTAGACTTCCTATCAGTCCTGTCTCCTGCCAAATCCTCATCACAATAACTCACAACTTCTGTGTTTTCATTCTTTCCCATCTAAATTCCTTGATCCGGAGACCCTTTTATATACCTCAAGATCCTTTCCAACATGTTCCAATGGTAAATCGTATGCTTCTTCATGTGTTGGCTTACTTGATTCACAACAAAACATAAAATTAGTCGAGTAAGTACCAACAAGCCTTCTGTTGGTGTTTTTGCGGGTTTGGAACCAAGTTTCCACGTTTCTTCTAAGAGATCAAGAGCATTTTTCCGTTGAAATATAAACAAAGATTTGAAGCCCAAAGAAGTATTTCAATTCTCCAAGATCTTGATACCAAAAGCCTTTTGCAAGAGTCCTTTTGCATATTGAATATCCTTCTTATCATCTCCACTTATGATTAGATCATCAACATAGACTAAGATTACTACTAGTCCATTAGAGCTTTGGAGTGTAAAAAGAGTATGATCCGAATGAGATCTCTTGAATCCATTATCAATCAAAGTGGAGCTCAATTTGTGATATAAAGCCCTTGCTGGCTCTATTAAACCATAGATAGCCTTCCTTAACCTACGGGTTTGATTGGGTTTACAAAGATCTTTAAGACCGGGAGGTGGAATCAAGTACACTTTTTCCTTGAGTTCTCCTTGAAAGAATTTTCACATCCACAGTGAGCAGAGAGAGCACAACTCTCACAGTGTTAAGCTTAGCCAGGAGAGCAAATGTCTCCTTGTAGTCTTTCCCATAAGTTTGAGAGAATACCCTTGAAACTAAACGAGCTTTGTACCTCTCTATGTCCTCATTGCTCTTGTATTTAATGATGAACACCCATTAAGAAATAACAACCCTTTTCCTTTGGGAAAATCCTCAACATACCAAGTATGAGTCATTTCCATTGCTTCCCTTTCGTCCCCAACCGCTTCTACCCAAACACTCTTGTCTTTAGCTTCTTCATAGCTCTTAGAAATCTAATTCTCTTCAATCTTCATAAGAAATTCTTGATGGACTGTAGGCAAAAGGTCAATGGAATAGACTTTTTGAATGGGATGAGCAAATGCTTGATTGTTGTAGTAGACTCTAGTGTTCTTCTCCTTGAGTCTAGTACTTCTCCTTAATGGTTGAACCGATGCAACTTCCTCTTCTTCAACTGTGTGTTATACCTCTTCTTGGATATGTCCTTCTTGACCCATAACTAAGCCTTCTTGGCTTTGATCTTGAAGTGACTCTTCCTCTTGAGCTTGAGCTGGTTCTTGAGTTGCTACCCCTTGTTTTTTTCTTGAATATCTCCATTATCATATTGACTTTATGGAGTATCCTCTTGTCTTGATTCCTTGGGTTTGTCATCACCCAAATGGTTCAAGAGAAACCATAAACTAGTGGTCGAATCTGAGGGTGATCTAGTTAGAACTTTTAGATCCTCTCTTTCATTCTTGTTGTAATATCCTTGATCCTCCATAAACTTTACGTCCCTAGACCCAAAAGTCTTGTTGGTGGAAGGATCATGACACTTATATCCCTTTTGTGTTGTTGAATAGCCAAGAAACATGCATCTAGTGCTCTTATCCTCCAACTTGTTTATTTGTTCTCCTGGAACATACACAAAACAAACACACCCAAATACCCGTAAGTGATCAAGAAAAACTTTGGTTTGGCTTAATACCTCAAATGGAGAAGAGTCTTGTAAGACTCTTATTGGAATCTAATTGATGAGATAACATGAAGCTAGAACCGCATCTCCCCAAACCTTCTAAGGACATTGTATGCGACATCATAGCTCTAACTACTTCCAGGTGTCGGTTCTTCCTTTCGGCTACTCCATTTTGTTGAGGTTTATGTGGGTAGCTAGTTTGGTGTAATATTCTATATTTGTTTAGATGATCCTTGAATCTTTGGCTTGTGTATTCTTCTCCATTATCTGATCTAAATACTTTAATCTTAGCTTTGAATTGATTAGTAACATAGTTATGAAAGTTAATAAAAGCCTCATATACTCTATTTTTAGATGGAAGCAAAGTAACTCATGTATACTTAGACTTTTCGTCTATGAATGTCACAAAATACTTGTCTCTGTCTCTAGATGTACAAGGAGAGGTCTAAACATCCGAATGAACTAAATCAAAGCAATGCTCATAAATGGAAGTAGATTTTGGAAACACAACTCTACAATGATTTCCAAGGATATATGCTTCATAAGTAAAGTGATCAAAAGAAACATTATGCAACATTAAACTACGAGCACGAGAGTGTGGATGGCCTATTCTAGCATGACATAATACACTTTTATATGATGAAAAACAAGACTTAAAGGCTATATAATCATATTGGTTTGGAGATGCATCATCAAGGATGTATAGTTCATCTTAAGTTCCTCCTTTGCCAAACACTTTCCCATTCTCAATATCCTGAAATTTAACATCATTAGGACTAAGGATAATACTGCATTTAAGATCATTAGTAACCTTTTTAACTGATACTAAGTTTGATTTGAATTTAGAAGTGTAAAACGCATCACTTTTCTTGTTAAATAGATTCAACTTGTCGATTCCCTTAATTAGAATTCCTTTGCCATCCAAAATTGTAACCTTTCCTATGGATGGTTCTATATTCTCCAGCAACCTGGCATTTTTAATCATGTGATGTGAGGCTCAAGAATCTACAACAAGTTTATGATCTAATTTTGTAAGAATATTAGAGGTTAAGAAAGAGACACCGAGCTTGGAGGCATAAGCCTTGATGAGATCCTCCAAGTCACTTTTCTTGCAATACTCTATTGATGAGTGCAAAGCTACCTCATTTCCATGATTGAAGGACTCAGCTCGCTCCATCTTGTGAATAGTAGCCTTTGATTCCTTGTAATCCTTGAACTTGGCTGGTTTCAAGTGAGGATGAAGAATCCAACACTTGTCTTTAATATGACCCTTCTTAGGGCAATGGTCACATATTACAGCCCTTATATCCTCTTGCTTAAACACTTCTTTTTTGGTCGTGGCAAGTTCTTTCTTTCCTCCAAAAAATCCGTTAGAGCCTTCTTCCTTTTGAACTCTAGAACACACCTCTTAAAAGCTCGAAAGTTTAGTTTCTCTTAGGATTGACTTGATCATATCATTATATGTTGAGTTAAAGTTGAGAAGCAATCCAAATGTCTTTTCTTGCTCACGTCTTTCATGGAGTACTTTAGGATCCATAGAAATTGGTCTTAAAGCATCAAGTTCACTCCATAGAGATTGGAACTTGCTGAGATACCTTGTGAAGTTCAAATCCTCTTGATTTAGCTCGCTAACGGCTTTCTTGACGTTATAAACACGGTTGAGCTTTGAGACGTCTCCATATATTCTTTTGAGAGTATCCCATAGAAATTTAGCGGTCTCACAATATGAGTATGCTTCTAGAATAAAAGGGTCCAAAGAGTTTTGAAGAAATCCAAGAACTAGTTGATCTTCTTGGAACCACTTGGCCTCTCCTTTCTTAGTAGCTTCATCCTTTGTGCTCTAATTTGGGCCTTCTTCTTTGTCTACACACCTCTCCTTCAAGATGTGTTCCCAAAGCCCTTTTCTACAAATTGATGCCTTGATGGTTCTTGACCAAAGAGTGTAGTCAATATCACGACAATAACCGCAGTTTGAATCATGAAGAAAGATGAGATCTTTGATGCTCAAACTTGAAGAAAGGTGAGATCTTTGAACAAAAACATAGTGAAAAGTTAAGACCTTTGAAGATTAAAACCGAAATGCTCTGATACCATGAAAGATTTTAGAGTATAATAAGATAAAAATGAGAAATTGAAGAATTATAAGAAAAATGAATAGATTTAGTAAAGAGATTTAAGAAGGATTGAAGAAAATCTTGAGAGCGTAAATAGAGGAGAATAAGAGGAAAGTAAGTATTTTTATAAAGAAAGAAGTAGTCTTTTTATAGACTAGTACAAGGAGAAGATAACAACTTGAATCTTAAAAAGATGACAGCTCATGGTGAGCTTTTTCAAATGGCAAACAATCATATTGAAGATAAGGATGGAAGTACTATGAGCTGGCAACATCTTCTCTTTATTTCTTTTATTTTTCAAACGGAGAAAACCTGGAAGTACTTGGTCTGGCCTACTTTAGTCGAACTTCACAATAATTCATATTTTCCATAATGGAAAACCAGGTAAAACTTGACAAAATTATATTGCTTCATTCTCAATAATTACTCCATTTGATCAATACTCTCGCCCCAGAACTTGTTGTCGCATGAGCTTGATCACCAATGACACCACAAAACACATAGCCCCACCGCATTCTTCATCCACTCCAATCACCATCTTCGAAGTACGGTCTTGCAAAACACATAAGTCCTCGGTAAACGTAATAGATCCTTTTTCCTCTTAAACAACTTAGCCACAACATTTGACGAGCATTTTAAATCATAAGAATATAGAACTCTACGAAGCCAAAAGTCTCCTCCAAAAAAAATTGCTCCTTGTTTAGTAGCGACAACACTATCACCATCAAGAAGTCCAATGGGGCATGGGAGAATATCGACTATATTACTCAAAATTTTCAAGTTCCAAATCATATGATGGGAGACTCATGTGTCAAAAATATTCAACATTATCTCTCTTACCATTCAAGTGTTAAGCGGACTTTGGTTGTTTGGTATTGAGGAACTTGACAACCGTTTTCCATTGTTTATCCGAGAGGTTCGGCAGAGAGGTATGATCAAACTCCTTCTTCTTGTGATTTTCCGTAGATTGAACTTTGATGACTTGAGCCGCAATCGCTTGTACTCGATTGTTGGTCTCTGTACCACATCCTTTGTCACGAGAATTCCCTCTGATCATACCACCTCCATGTCCAAAGTGACCACCACCACGAGCTCCCCCTCTCCCAATAAAATTTCGTTCTCTTTCATCTCATCATTCCGGATAGCCCTTGAGTTGAAAGCAATCTGTCATATCATGTCCATACTTGCCACAATATGTGTAAGTAACATCTTTCTAGCGTTCAGAAAAGGGAGAAGAGTTATCTCAATTACCCGCATATGCGACGAACTCAATTTCATCTACACGCTCGTCTTTGCTTCTCGCAATGCGATGTTGTCTCTCTTCTCATATGATACATTGGTACACTTGAGACAACTTTGGGGGGCTCTATGCTTGTAATGGTTAAATGTATCGTACTAAAATTAATCGTGTCCAAGCCATTGAGAAAAGTGTTTGTACGCTCTTCATAACAATCCTCTTCTAATTGTATTGCGAGCTCTCCACACGAAAAAGATCTTATCGGTTTATAAACAACAAGTTCATCTAACATATTTTTTAATTTTCCAAAATACATTTTCACATAGTCTCCTTGTTGTCTGCAATTCGCCAAATCTGCTCGAAGCTCACTGATTCTCGGACCATTCCCTGCTGAGAACTGCAGCTTCAGATCTTCCCATAAAATCTTGGCTTCATCTATCATTTAAACCCATGTTCGTAAGATTGGTTTAATGGTGTTCATAATCCATGCTGCAAAATATGGAGTTGATTACCTCCCACTGCTCAATCTCCATGCTTGAGGTTGGTTTAGTCATTGTTCTGTCGAGGAATCGTATTTTTTCCGCAAGGTATTCCGCACATGCTTTGACCAATCTTCATAATTCTCAACTCGCAATTTTACTGTCATATTTAAGTTTTCGGTCCATATGAAAGATAGGGATAGAATGGCAGAAAGAGGCATATATTTCTTGGACCAAGGATTTGCTAGTATCACCCATCGTCTCACTGATTTTTTCAATTTCTTTGTCTTTATTCGTCCCTAGATTTGATACCAAAACAAGGTCAATATTATGGAAGAGCTTTTTTATTCATTCATCATAACAAGAGTATATATACAAGATTGTGTTATGCCCTAAGTGAGTATTCTAGGCTTCCTCTACAAGAAACAATCTAGTAATAATTAATAAATATAACATAAGTGATAGATATTTACATAATACTTCGCAATAGTTTCTTATTTTGTTTCTGGATCATGTCACTATAATTCATTCATCGTAGATATCTACATCCACCGCCGTACTTTGTATAAGTCGTCTGAAAATATTTGATGCTAAATATATGTTTTAGTTTGTATTGGTATAAAAAAAATTTGAGTTGTGTTTGAGTTGATTAAGTGGACTGTATTTATGGGAAATGACTGAAAATTAACCATCAAATTTACGACAAAAAATACTAACCACTTTACGTCCAAATATTTTATAACGACTTAACAAGCACATTACACAAAGAAAACGACTGATATTTTCTTTTTTAAATTACACGTAAAGTCTTAACTAAAATCTTTTCACTTATTAAATATAAGTAAAAAAATAGTCACTAATTTGATTTTAAAACATTTTTCGTTATGTCAAAATAATTTAACGATGAACTAATAACAATTTATAATATCAACGCTAAATGGTCGCAATATGCATGTTATTTTACATAGATTAAACGTTGAATTATTTCAGCGTAAACTAACAACCATTTTATGACGAAACTAATATTCATCGTTAATTCGTTGTAAAATCTATTGAGATTAACAACAATTATGGTTTCTCAAAAAATGTCATCTCAAAAAACATGTTTTTTTGTAGTGAATTGGTTGGTCGTACTAGTACTGAAACAGAATACAAAAACTTGGTTAATGTAACTTGAGATTTGTTATGGATCCAACAGCATCTCACAGATATCAGGTCAAGGTACACTCGCAGCCAAATTATATTGTGAGAACAGATCAGCCTTACACATTGCTGCCAACCACGTGTTTCATGAAATGACTAAACAAATGAAGATTTACTATCATACCACATGAGATCAACTCAAGAATGGTTTCTTGAACACTTTTTTTATGTTGCCTCTACCACTAGTCTTATTGAATTTCTGACCAAATCATTCTCTTCATCTTTGTTCACTCTCTTATAAATAGAATATCAGTCCCAAATCTTTATTTCTTAAATGATAGAAAGAACTAAAGGTTAGGGTTAAAGGTGTGGTACTATGATGTAAATTTAGTTAAGCTCATGTGACTATATAAATTGTAAATTGTATAGTGAATAAAAGTTAATGAGAAATTACTTTATTTATTTTCTCCTTAGCTCATATGGTGGTAGTATTACGATTTTAAAACTTAAAATAAACAATTTTTTTTTGTCAACCGCACATTAAATTAAGAGTTCGCTTCCAAATTGGGTAGCCAATTTGGAGATACAGAGTCTACAAAACTATAATCATAAAATAAAGTACGCGCTCCTCGTGCCAAGGTATCCGCTTGCGTGTTCGCCGTACGGGGGATATGNCGCTTGCGTGTTCGCCGTACGGGGGATATGCATCAAAGAAAAATTTGTGAAGGCTGCTCGTAGTGAGTGGTATTTCTGAATTTGCGTATGAAGGGCCGGCCAATCCTCCGGTTGGCGAAGAATGCTGAGAAGCTCTGCGCAGTC
>OVAN01003982.1:0-27189 GCA_900406275.1 Anastatica hierochuntica
GGGTGGCTCGGCTCTCGGGTTTTCGCGGGAATTTGGCAGAGTTTCGCTACGAGTTTTGGGATGGCTCAAATCTCGAGGTGAAGGCTCGTTT
Organism: Anastatica hierochuntica; assembly: GCA_900406275.1. NCBI lineage: Eukaryota > Viridiplantae > Streptophyta > Magnoliopsida > Brassicales > Brassicaceae > Anastatica > Anastatica hierochuntica. Next base: position 92 of record OVAN01003982.1, read on the forward strand.
AAATAGAGAGACGGAGACGCGGGGAATCCTAGGGTTTTCGGTTTGCCTAAACCGATCCCTTCGGTTTGAACCGAACCGGGTTGATTGACACGGCTTAATCCCGATTCCGGATCGGGGTCATTACACAATTATTTGGAAATATGTTCTCATTCTAAGATATTATTTTGAAAACTACAATACTGCATACCACTTCCCACATAAACGCGATGTTTTCGTTGTTATACTGACATCATAAAACCATGAGGATAGTTCAGAGCTCTATGTAAATATGATATCAGCTAGATTCTAGTACCTATCATTTTATAACGTTTTATATGCTTAGAGAGCCGACTTAGGGCATCACACTTTTAACCATAATTTTAGTTATATGTAGAACATTATAAAAGATTGTTTATCAAAAAAAAAAACATTATAAAAGATTTATACAAATAATAAATGCACAAAGTTTTATTTGTGTGTAAGGCCAAGTGTGAGACCCTTGCTCAATTTTTTTCTTACCAGTCTGCATGTTCAGTTCGATTTTAGACAAGTCTTTCATTTTAAAGTTAAGTCATTCATCGATAAACATAACTTAACTTAATTCTTAAAGTAGATTTGAGGTTTCCAATACATGGTAAGTTCGCTATAAGCTATTACATGCATTAAATCTTCTACCCTTAAACATACAATCCATCCATCCTTCGCTTCCAGTCATGGTCCGCGTGCTGCTCAAACAGATGGGTCATCTTGGCCTAAATCAGTACCTGCATTCACACAGAATGCATCAACAAAGAATTGCTGAGTGAGATCGGTCATCCCGTCCCACCAGCTATGCATAGATCAACCTGTTCATTAATCAGTTCATTAACCAGTTCGTTTTCTTTATGAATTTACATTTAGTTCCAGTTTTAATCATGTAAATCCGGCCATCAGCCTTAACAGTTTGAAATGAATTCGGCCAACGGCCTATAATAATAGTGAATTCGGCCAACGGCCTATATTAACAGTAAACTCGGCCATCGACCATTAGAACAATGTTTTCTCGGCCATCGGCCATCAATCAATCATGGCCCTTCGGCCTTCACAGTAAACTATGAAAGGCTACATTCACGAACTCATCTTTGCCTTAGAGTCGATTTGATCGGTTCAAATGGTTCAGACAGTCACGACGGTCAGTTCCGCAGTCGATCTCTCGGTTCAGTCACTCGGCCCAGTCAGTTCGTCTCTTCTCAAGTCAATCGCTCTCAGAATCGCCCTTAGTCTCTTTCAATGTTCTGTTTTCGTGAGAATGATGATAATTGACGAGTTTTCCTTTTTAATCCATCAAAACTCAGCGTTTTGGCTTAGAAGAAACCGCCCATAACTGCCCAGGCGCGTCCATTCAATCCAATAATCGTTCCCGCCTATTTTACTTAGTCAAAATATCATTTCCGCGAGAAAAACCGCCAAGTAACTGTTCCCGCCAATTCCTTGGGCGAAAATTGGCTAAGTCCCAGCGAGCTTCCCAGTCTGGATCCGACAAGAATAACTGTCTTGTCTGATCCAGACAATCCTTGTCTGTATCCGACCATCTTTGCCTGATCCGACCAGTCCAGCTCAACTGCCCAGCTCAGCTCAACAATCCACTTCAGTCAGCTCAGTTGAACTGTCCCAGCTCAGTCCAACTGATTTCCTTCCTTAGGCTCATTTTAACTCAACCGGACCAGTCCATCCAGCTCAGTTCAGTCCGTCGATCAGATCAGTTCCCTTATACTCGTTTTAACTTGACCGGATCCACACACTTGACCAAGCCATCTAATCATCTCAGTTTATGCATCTTTCGTGGACTGTTCCTTAGTCTTATTCTGATTTTCCGAACGCGGGTGTTACACCAAGCCCGACCCAATTCAAGAAAAAATCCTGAGGTGGAAAAGAAATTTAGACGTTACTTAATAAAAATAGTCTATAAAAGTATGTTTAGTTTAGAAAAACTTAAATTTTGGACTTCAAATTTGGATTAAAAACAAATTTTAATGGACCATGTGTAAAATGCACACCTAACCCATGCACGTTGTCATGCATGCGTAAGATATTATGAAAATTTGGAAATGTCGGACCGACACTAATTGACAACTCTAGAAAATTCACAAAATTTTATATTTTGCATATTTTTTTATGATTGATCTATAGTATTTATATAGTAGTGTTAGTCTCTTTTAAATTTTCTATACGAATTCTAACACGTTGTTTCGAGATTATGATTTCCATCAGTCCATCTCGATCTACCGATAATAAACCCTTCTTAGGCCACCATACTTTGATCAACAAACGAAGTTCCTTAACATGTTAAGTTATAAATTTACAATTCAAAATCGACCGGTAATAAATGGATTAACCCATATTATTAATCCCTTTAAACTTTTAAAGCTTAATATGCCTAGAGTTCTTGAGGACCTTGACTGCTTTCATTTGTAATTTTATAATCTATTAATGTGACGATTGTATTGCGTTGACGTATCATCACAATTGCGAGAAGTTTCTGTTTATTTGCTTTTTGTAATATTTTGTGGTTCTTAGAGCATCTCCATCCGGGGTTTCTTAATCCGAAAGTCCTTAACTATTCACGGGTCCCACCCGTGAATAGTTAAGGATTTTTGGAGAGAGAAATCCTTAAATACCTTAGTTAAGGATTGATCCTTAACTATTCACGGACACGTGGCGGTCCGTGATTGGCCGAAAATTTTGTTTTGTTTTGTTTTTTGTTTTTAATAATAAAATGGTGGGACCCATGAATAATTAAGGATTTTTTGAAAGGTTCATGGATGGAGATGCCCTTAAACCTCGGCGACCAGTCATAGCCTTAGTTTCACCCCCAAGTCTCTTTTTACAACTTTTTTATAATTTTTCTTTTTACTTTTCGATGGATTAGAACCGATAAATTTTGACAATACTATAGGTTTTTCCTAATAAGTCTTCCCAAATCACACAAACCTTGAAACTCCCTTAGAATTTTCGACAGCATTAAAGTAAATGGTTCTTTAAATATGAGAAACTTTAAAAGACATGACGGTACCATTTTTTTAAATATCACTTTTTATCGATTTTCAAAAATAACATTGTTTATAAACAATTACAAATTTATATATTGATCTTAAAAAGATTAAAAACACATATTTTAAAAATCTTATTTTTTTATAAACTGATTAATAAAACTTACGAGCTAACTTATAAAAATAGTTTTTTGAAAAATTAGATGGTAAACAAAAATATCATACAAAAAGACGTGTTTGACTTTTTCTTTCCCCTCCAAAACCACTTTTTCTCTGCGACAAATTGAAACCTTTCGATCCGGTGAGCTTTTCCCCAATCGTCGGAAGATTCCTCTTCTCTCTTCTCTCGATTTGCTCTTTACTCCTTCAACCTAATCGATTCACCGACATGTGAAAATGTGAGGACAACCACAGAAACGTATTCAAGATTATGATAGACGATTTCTCAATCCAAACTCTGTATATTACTAGAAATTTCTTTCAAATACACCATACAAGCTTTTTGAACAGAAGAAGCAACAAGACTAAGATCCTCTTATCTTGTTGTATCTAGCCTATACCTACTCAAGAACTGAATACAAGGTTCATGAGTTGCAAAAGCTGAAAGAAAACCTCTCATTTTTTCTCTCTTGAAAAACGTTCTAAGAGCAAAAACGACTCAAACTTATTCTATTAATACATATAGAATAAAACACTAGAAAATCTAGATAATCATGAAATATAGAAACTAAATATATTCATGAGATCTTTCCAACAAAAACCTCTTGAATATATCCTTTCCAAATCTCCAGCAAGTTGGATCTTCAAATATTCAGAGAATATTCTTGTTCCAACAAATCTCCAACTCATCATTATCCAAGAATCCAGTTGTTGCTTCCACTCCTGTGATATCGTCATTCGCCTCACTATCACATATACTGTCACAAGTACTGTAACACGCACTGTAACAAGTACTGTGATAAGTACTGTAACAAGTCTTGCATCTTTAATCTCCCCCTTTTTAGCTTTGTGTCTCTCAAGCACCTGCAGCATATTAACCACACAACTACCACATGACGTAGACAAGTCAAAATGTCAATGAGATTTAAACAGAAATCTCTCCCTAACATTTTCGTACACCTGTAACAACAAATGAGACAAACCATTAGAACAACTCCAGAAGAACCATGTATGTTCTCTTACTCCCCCCATAAACCTACACTAGTGGATTAAATACAACCTAAAAAACCCAAAAACAACTTCCATATTCGATCACTCCCCCATCATCTAAGCTCCATCAGTCACTTCGACCCTTATTCTCCCCCTGCTTGAGAGCACATAAAGTTAAAAACCAACGTTTGAGGGATCAAGTAGACTTACCTGTTGAACAGACATTTGAGGGATCAAGCAGACTTACCTGTTGGACTTTGTAGGTATCATGTGGAAATTCTGACAAGTAGAAAACGTGTAGACATACCTTCATTGTTCCAGCTGTTGCAGAGGTGGACTTGTCTTCCTCTTCGTCTTCCCTAAGCGATGCACACTTCTGCCTTAGTGTATCGCTAAGTCTACTAGCCATAGTGTATTTCAATTGTGCTATCAATCCAACCCTCTGCGACACACACACATATTTTCATTGCCAAAGACAAATATCAAAGATAACATTTCTTTTAAGTCCTTCTTGATACAGTGCATGATGTCTCAACTTACTAGAATTAACCCAGATCATCCTTGATTCACTGCAACACTCGATATATGGATTAGTAAAACAACTCATAGACTAAACTGATGCAACCACTAGTAATCAAATCACACAATGGAAATATAAACTGCAGTGACGTCACATGTGCCATATCTTTGAATTAGTTTGAAAAAGCAAAATTTAATTACTATTGATTTTTGAATTTCATAAACCTTTTTCTCTTGAAGTACTACAAGGGCTGCCTCAGTATCTAGATCAAAACATACACTCAGCTCTTTTAGACTTGTGACATCTGGTGATCATGCCTTTGAAGGATAGCTTTCACTCTGTCATGCCTTTATCATGCCCTTAATAAGTTTTCAACCTCTATTCGTCATAGAAAGAAGCTGGAATTTTTGGTCGATGCAAGCTTTATTTCAGCAATCACACTCTGTACTATCATTGGATTTTCCTCCAGTACAATCACTGTCACAGATAATAACATAGTAATACTTGCATTATCACTTGACTTCTCAAGTGCAAGTATCTTTCTTTTATAAGAATTTAAGTTCTTCTTCAGCTTTTTGCAACCTTTCTTTATGCGGAATTTGTACTTTTCAGAGCATGACAACATGATTTGCAGCTTTTTCCATCTAGGATTCTAGATTCCAAACAAAGTCAAAGCCTTATATACAGCTGAACTGGTACCTATCACATCCCTGCACACTCGACATAAACATTATATCTCACATACACCAATTGATTTTCTCAGTGTGACAAAACAGTTAAAACCCAATGGTTTTGTGAATAAATAAGCTAATTGCAAATCTATGACAACATGTTCAATCACTAACTGTTTCTCCTCCACCAGCTCTTTGATTAAGTGGTGCCTTATGTCAATGTGTTTTGTCCTTGAGTGTTGCACCAGATTTTTGGATATGTCAATGGCACTTTTGTTATCGCAGTAAACCAAGAACGATCCAGAGTCCATTCCGTAATCAGCTGACATCTGTTTCATCCACATGAGTTGTGTGCAACAGCTTCCCATGGTGATGTATTCGGCTTCTGCTGTGGAAAATGATACAACATTCTGTTTCTTGCTCAACCACGAGATTAGATTATTTCCTAGAAGGAAGCACCCTCCACTTGTGCTCTTACGATCATCCATACTTCATGCCTAATCTGCGTCACAATATCCTCCAAGATTTTTGTCGACCCTTTGGCGTAGTATATGCCAAGATTGACTGTCCCCTTGACATACTCCAACATGGTTGGCTTCTTTGGCTTAGCTTGATTCTTTTCACTGCATCAAGATGTGACTTTTTTGGCTTTGCTTGATATCTTGCACATACTCCAACACTTAAACTCAGATCTGGTCTACACGCAGTAAGATAAAGGAGACTTCCAATCATTCCTCTGTAGAGCTTTAGGTCAACATCTTCACCGGTTTCATCCTTGCACAACTTGGTTGTGGTACTCATGGGTGTCTTTACTTCTTTGCAGTGATCCAAACCAAACTTTATCACTAAGTTTCTAGCATAGGTACTCTGTGACACAAATACTCATTCTTCTGTCTGGCGTATCTGCAGACCCAGAAAATACTTCAGCTCTTCCACCATGCTCATTTCGAACTCTTGTGTCATGTTTTGAACAAATGCATCAACCAGCTTTTGTGAAGTTCCCCTAAAGATAATGTCATCTACATAGATCTGAACAACCAGAATATCTCCTTCTTGTTCCAATATGAATAATGTCTTGTCTACACTCCCTCTAACATACCCTCTGTCAATCAGAAAGTTTGTTAGATGTTCATACCAGGCTCGTGGACTTTGCTTTAACCCGTACAACGCCTTGTTTAGCTTGTAGACGTGGTTAGGGCTTGTGGCATCTTCGAACCCCTTGGGTTGTTGTACATACACTTCTTCCTAAAGTACACCGTTCAGAAAAGCACTCTTGACATCCATCTGGTACACAGTAAAGTTAAGATGCAAGCCATACCTATAAACAATATGATGGACTCAAGACGTGCCACAAGGGTAAAGGTTTCTTCAAAACCAACTCCTTCGATCTGAGAATATCTTTGTGCAACAAGTCTTGCCTTATTTCTGACAACCACACCATTTTCATCAGTCTTATTTTTGAAGATCCACTTGGTTCCTACAACATTCACCCCATCTGGTCGTGCTACAAACTCCCATACCTCATTTCAAATAAACTGTTACAGTTTTTCTTGCATAACACCAATCCAGAATTCATCATCAAGTGCTTTAGTGTGATCTCTTGACTCAATTGTAGATACAAAACAAGCAAATTGTACCATCTCCCTGAAGTTGATGGTTACTCCTCGAGTTTTCCTCCCTTCATCTATTCTTCCTATAACATCATCTGCGCAGTGATTTCGATGAACTTTTTGAGTCACTTCTTGGCTTGTGTCTTCTCCTTCAGACTTGTTTGTGTTACCAACTCGGTCTGCGTTAGTCTCTTATGTGTCACTGTATGAGCTACCAATACTCCATTTCATAACTGATACATCATCAAACACAACATTCACTGATTCCATGATCATCTGCGATCGAGTGTTATACACTCGATATGCTGAGCTACTTCCAGAGTAACCCAGGAAAATTCCTTCATCAATTCTTGCATCAAATTTTCCCAGATGATCCTTGTCGTTGAGAATGTAACATCTGCATCCACATACGTGGAAATACCCCAGATTCGACACCTTTTCCTTCCAAATTTCATATGGAGTCTTTGTGGTACCTCTCCTGACATAGACTCTATTGATGATATAAAATGCCGTATTGATTGCTTCCGCCCAGAATCTGGTTGGTACATCATTTCCATGCATCATTGCTCTAGCCATTTCTTGCAGAGTTCTATTCTTCCTTTCTACTACACCTTTTTGCTGAGGTGTTCTTGGTGCAGAGAATTGATGCACAATACCTTGACTCTCACAGAAGGTTCTCATGGCCTAACCGCTGATGCCACAAGTTCAGATCATCCCTAGTTGATAAGCATTGTGACAAATTTTCCCACATGTAACAGTTGTTTCCTGATCGAATTCCTTGTAACACAACTCTTCCTTTCTCGTCAATTGCTTTGCATTCATCTTTTGTTAACTGAACCATCAGACCTTCATCACAGAGTTTACTGACACTGATCAAATTCACTTTCAACCCCTGAACCAGGTACACATTTTTCAGAGGTGAAAGATCTGTTGTACAAGTATCTCCCTTTCCTTTGATACCTCCTTGACTTCCATCTCCGAAGGTGACCTTTCCTCCTTTGATTGTCTTGATGTTTTGAAGGTTTTCGTGTGAACCTGTCATATGTCGAGAGCATCCACAATCAAAGTACCATGGTCTATTGTGTTCTGGCTCAGCTGCTAACTATGCCATACTACACCTAAGACTAGGTCCAGTTGTAGTAATCCTTGTCGTGTTTGCCCTTAGATCAGTACTATTCACCAAACTTGATTTCGTTACCCGTTCCACCAGTACTTTCCTTGATTCATCAGTCATTTCACCCTTTCTTTAAACCTGTAGAATTTGACCTTGAAATGTCCTGTCTTGCCACAGAAGAAGCATCATGTTTTTCTCACGGGTTCGGTTTCCAATTCTGATTTCTCAGCATGTAGCATCTTCCCTGGAACAAACTTGATTTGTTCTGAATCTGACTCTCCAAAACCATTGTACCCCAGACCTCTTGTGGGTCTCTCTGTTCTGCCACAACTTAATATCTCATCCAGCTTTTGAGACCCAGTAAACATTCTGATAGTCATGTACTGATGATCCAGTTTTGCTTGAAGTTCTTCAGATAATTTCTTTTCGGCATGTACTTCCTTCATTAGCACGTCTGCTCTTGTAACTATAGTCAAATTTTCCTTCATCAGGCTTAAACTGTCACAGCTAATCTTCTTTTCAGCTTCTAGCTAATTTTGTAGTGTGACCACCAGTGACTCAAGACGTTCCTTCTCTTTGATCAGCCATACATTGTCTTTCCTCAGCTTAACCAATTTCTGACACACGTGACGATAGTTCTCAGTAACATCACCATCTTGTTCATCATCTGAGAGATCTTCAGATTCAGTATATGATACCTCAACTTCTTCCTCAATTTCAGTGATTCCAATAAATGCAACAAAATTGGCTGCTTCCTCGTCTTCCTCACTGTCTTCATTTGTCTCATTCTCATCTATCCCAATCAAAGATTATTCTCTGCGATGCTTCTGATCATTTATACACTCCAGCTGAGTATGACCAATCCCTTTGCATCCAAAACACTTTATTTCCCTTCGTCGCACTATTGGACATTATGTCTTAAGATGTCTAAAACCTTTGCATTCATAACATTATATCTCTAATTTCTTTGTAGACCTCTCTGTCTCAGATGGTTTCTTAGTGATAGTGAACTTTTTTTGACCCTGTCCCTGCTCAACTCTTCGCAGATCTCTGTCGAATCTTCTCACAAGCATACTCACATGATCTTCTATTGTATCCACCTTTTGCATGGTTTCATGAGACACCAGTGCCACACCTTTTCCCTTTTTAGCTCCTCCATCTAACTCCATCTCATGAGCTCATAGCATTCCCACAACTTCATTAAAACTGCTTGTATTCTCATGAGCTCATAGCATTCTCACAACTTCATTAGAACTGATTGTATCAGTGTGAAGAGAAACTGACATAGTTGCCTTGTATGCTGTGTACTTAGCTGGAAGACATCTCAGAAACTTCTTGACCAATTTTTTGTCCTTTTATCTCTTTCCTAAAGACACCAGTGCCACACCTTTTCCCTTTTTAGCTCCTCCATCTAACTCCATCTCATGAGCTCATAGCATTCCCACAACTTCATTAAAACTGCTTGTATTCTCATGAGCTCATAGCATTCTCACAACTTCATTAGAACTGATTGTATCAGTGTTAAGAGAAACTGACATAGCTGCCTTGTATGCTGTGTACTTAGCTGGAAGACATCTCAGAAACTTCTTGACCAATTTTTTGTCCTTTTATCTCTTTCCTAAAGACACCAGTGCCACACCTTTTCCCTTTTTAGCTCCTCCATCTAACTCCATCTCATGAGCTCATAGCATTCCCACAACTTCATTAAAACTGCTTGTATTCTCATGAGCTCATAGCATTCTCACAACTTCATTAGAACTGATTGTATCAGTGTGAAGAGAAACTGACATAGTTGCCTTGTATGCTGTGTACTTAGCTGGAAGACATCTCAGAAACTTCTTGACCAATTTTTTGTCCTTTTATCTCTTTCCTAAAGTGAGAGCTTCCTGTGCCAGAGAGCTTATCTGAGAACTGAACTCCTCAATTATCTCATGCTCCCCCATCTTCAGGTTCTCAAACTTAGAGGTCAGAAAATCTTTCCTTGAGCTTTGCACCTTTTCTGTTCCCTCAAAGTGTTTCTGAAGGATGTCTCAGGCCTCCTTGGAAATCTCAATTCTCTGTATTAGCTCAAAATGTTTTTGTGAAACACTTGCATATATGGCAAACAGAGCTCGAGAATTGTACTTTGACATCTTCATCTCTGTTTCAGTCCAATCTTCCTCTGGTTTAGGCGTCACAACACCTGACTTATTAGTAATCATTGGTTATGTCCATCCTTTTACAGTAGCTTTCCATGCCATAACACCAATACCCCTTATGATATATCTTATTCGTGACTTCCAAGACCCATAGTTAGTTCCATCAAGCGTGATCTTTGAACTGGAGATCAACTCGTGATAGTTCTCCATTTTTCCGCAGGATCACACCTGTTATAAGACAAATTGGTGACCGCTCTGATACCAATTGAAAATGTGAGGACTACCATAGGAACATATTCAAGACTATGACAGACAATTTCTCAATCCAAACTCTGTATATTACTAGAATTTTTTTTCAAAGACACCATACAAGCTTTTGGAACAGAAGAAACAACAAGACTAAGATCCTTTTATCTTGTTGTATCTAGCCTATACCTACTCAAGAACTAAATACAAGGTTCATGAGTTGCAAAAGCTGAAAGAAAACCTCTCAATTTTTCTCTCTTGAAAAATGTTCAAAGAGCAAAAACGACTCAAACTTATTCTATTAATACATATAGAAGAAACCCTAGAAAATCTAGATAATCATGAAATATAGAAACTAACTATATTCATGATTATCTTTCGAACAAAAACCTCTTGAATATATCCTTTCCAAATCTCCAGCAAGTTGGATCTTCTAATATTCAAAGAATATTCTTGTTCCAACAAATCTCTAGCTCATCCTTATCCTAGAATCCAGCTGTTGCTTCCACTCCTGTAACATCGTCATTCACCTCACCATCACATATACTGTCACAAGTACTGTAACACACACTGTAACAAGTACTTTGACAAGTATTGTAACAAGTCTTGCATCTTCAACATGCTCGTGTCTTTGGCCATAGTTGCCTCTAGCGGTGTCTGCCTTTACTCGGTTCTGGAAACCCGACGAGTTGAGAAGGCTTGTGGTGTGAAGGAGTCAGGTTTTAGGGTTTGGGTTGCTCGTATCTTCATTTTCCCCCTTTTATAGATATGTAGCAATTCAAGAAGCTGATGGTGTGTGGAGTTTGTTTTCGCCTCTCTGGTTAGTCTCTTGCCACAGCGTAGGATCCGGAGAGGGGTGTATGTTGAGTGGCATAATTTCTTCTTCTTGTGGTGCTCTATGGAGAGATGCTCACAATCACTCACAAATTGAACTTTGGTGTCCTCGTTCGTTAGGTGTGCACCGTGAAAATTCTTCACTCACGTGTTTGATGGTTATTCTTGGCAGCCCGTGTAGTGTCTCGTACCTGTTCTAGCGCGTAGAGTTTTTTGTGCTTTGGCATCTGCAGAATGGGTCCTCTGCTTCGGTTTTGCCAAATGCAGCTCATGGTCTTGTCTTTAAGAGGCCCATCACCAGAAGTGTGCGTTCTTGGTCTTTTTTTCATGCTCGGTTCTTTCATTGCGAAGATGGTTCTCCTTCTACCATCACTTAACCTCATCACTTTCCAAGGAAGCATTTTATCTAGTTTTTAAAGATGATGTGTGTGGACGTTTTAGGAGATGGCCTTATCATTTTGGCTTCTTCTTCATTTTTTGGTGGCGCGTTTTATTGCATCTTCATCCTAGTGTTGGGGTTTGATAACTTGATCAGCTTTGATAGTTGGTGCTTTATGCTTTATTTTGTAGGCACACACATTTCTTTTTGGCACGTCGGTAGCCGGCTCAACCAATTTTATCGTAGGTGTTGAAGCGGTGGGTAAACTCTACGTTTCGGACTTTGTTGCAAAGTGTTATTATCATCGACATAACTCAGATTATGATCAATGGAAAGCCAACAAGAATAGGGTTAGGACTATAGTGTTGGGCTTATATGGTATCTTATGAAACTTTGGTTTCTCATGTACGTTAGGAGGTGGTAGTGGTTTTGGTTTTGTCTTTTCTGGCATCTATCGTCTTCCTTATGTTCTGGTTTGCTTGGTCGGGGCTTCTCTCTGGTTGGTTAATAAACCTTTATGGCTATCGGGGTTTGTCTAAACACTTGTATTCCCCCTGTTTATAGTTGGTTTTTCTCTTGAATCTGATTTGGATTATGCATATGACCAAAGATGTACTTATTTCGTTCTAATCTGCATTTTAATAGAAAGCCTTTTATAAAAAAGTAGATGGTAATATATTTTAAAGTGGTGTTATAAAACAATACATAAGTTATATTTTTATCAATCATATTGTTTGTTTAACAAAAATTTTATATTGGTTATCCATTTCTTAAAACAAATTATTAAAATAATGTTTTCGAAATATAATTTTAATTAAACGAACAAACGAAAAATGCTAAAAGTTTGTTTATATTTGTTATTCTAAATGATAGCCGTAAATCTTAATCAGTAGAATTTCTTTTTAACAAATCAAATTGGTTTTATTGGAAAAAATTATGCCCGACATGTATTAAAAAAAGATAAGTTATTCATCCATCTTCAAAAAAAGTGTGGGACATAACCCAATGTCCCGCATCAAAAATATTAGAGGAGAAAATCTAATATATAAATAATATCTAACTCCATTTTGTATGAAATTTTTTGGGAAGGGGCTCAATAAAAATTCATACGGACTTTGCCAGTCCGACTCATATTAAGGTGAGGGAGTTAGACATAAAGCCTAAACTAGATCCAACAGGTATGTTCTCATACCAATGTTTCCAACTCAATGAAATGTAGAAATTAAAAAGTTATTTTTGCTATCTTACCTTTACTTGCAAGTTTTATTTGTAATTGAAACATAGCAGATGAAAACAGAGGGATTATTTGTAACCGAAACAAAACAAAGTAAAGAAGAGGAAGACTTGGCCTTTAACAATAAGCCCACTACAATAAGAGATGATCCAGCCTAATTGACAAAAGATACGCTTCTTCTCAACAATGAAAGACGACAAAACGGTGATACAAGTCGGCGTACAGAGATCAGACCGTTGCAAGCTGGAAAAAGCTTCTCACTCTTCGTGATAAAGACCAAGAGTGATTCCTTCTTATCCTCAGCGATTTCCTAGATGTTTGTCACTTGTAATCGAATTCAAGCATCTTGTAATAGGTATAGATTGTTCCATTAAACTTATAAAAGAAAGCTACAGAACTGATTGTATGGATGTTGAAATCAGTCAATAAAGTGTAAATTTTTTTATCTCTTCTTATCTGTCTGTGCATATGGTATCAAAGCCTCACATAAAACCCTAACCGATGTCGTCATGGCTGAAGCTCCTGAAACCTATCCCTTTTCTTCTAATCTCCACATCTTGAGTTCTATCACCATTAAACTCAGTGATACAAATTATCTTCTATGGAAAGTTCAGTTTGAATCTCTAATGCGTAGCCATAAGCTCCTTGGTTTCATTATTGGAAAAGAAGAAGCTCCACCTGCTACGCTTATCACAACTGTCAACAATGTCGCCATGGAACCAGCAAATCCCAAGTTTAAAGCTTGGACCTATACAAATCATCTCCTTAAATCCTTGATATTTGGTACTCTGACTGATGAAGTTTTTGGATATGTCCATGGTCTTACTACCTCTCGTGGTGTGTGGTATTCTCTGGTAGATAACTTCAATAAAAGTTTTGTTGCCCGGGAGTTTGATTTGAGATGCCGATTACAGCTGCTAAATAATCGAGATAACGACATACTGTATAGAGTTTCATGTCTTGTGTGATCAGCTTAGTTCCATTGGAAAACATGTAGAGGAATCAATGAAGATCTGTACTTTTCTCAATGGCTTTAGTAGAGAATATGACCCAATCTCCATTGTGGTTCAGAGTTCTATGTCTCGTTACCCACCTCCTACCTTCAACGATGTGGTATATGAGATCTCTTGGTTTGATACTCGCTTACAATCTTATGAGACTGCAAATGAGGTCACTCCATTAACTGCCTTTCAAACTCACAGATCTGGTTATACAAGTCAGAGAGGACGTGGGGGCTATAACTTATGATTTGGAAATAGAGGTCATGGTGGCTTCTCCACCCGTGAAAAAGGCTTTTCACAACAGGTTAATACCTCCGGATGGAACCAGTCCTCTGCTCCTAATAGTTCAAACAATACACGACTAATTTGTCAAGTTTGTGGACGTGTAGGTCATGTTGCTCTCAAATGCTGGAACCGGGTTGAAAATGACTACCAAAGTGAAGAAGTTCTACAAGCTTTAGGTGCATTACGGGTTTCTGATCAGGCTGGCAGAGAGTGGTTTCCTGAGTCAGGTGCCTCAACTCATGTTACTTCTACGACAACTCCTTTGAATAATACAACAACTTAGTATGGTCCAGAAACAGTTATGGCGGCTAATGGGAACTATCTTCCCATCACACATGCCGGGGTATACCACACTCACCTTGAATGCAAGTAGTCTCCCACTTAATGATTTTCTTGTGTGTCCTTCGATGAAAAAGTCTCTGTTATCGGTTTTAAAGCTGTGTGATGACTATCCATGTTGAGTCTTTTTGATGCAAATGCTGTCTATGTTATTGATTTTGTTACTCAGAAAGTGGTGACAAAAGGACCTCGTCGTGAAGGTCAATATGTATTGCAAAGTCCCAAGTTTGTTGCCTTTTATTCAAATCGACAGGCTATTGCTAGTGAAATTGTGTGGCATCAACGTCTTGGATACATGAACAATCAGGCTTTACAATCTCTCAAGAACAGTAAGGCAATATTTATCAATAAGAGCAACACCTCTCTCATTTGTGAACCTTGCCAAATGGGGAAAGTTCTCAACTATCTTTTTCTTATTCAGAATCTAGTGTAATGGAACCACTTGATCACATACACTGTGATCTTTGGGGTCCCTCTCCCGTTATGTATGTCCAAGGTTTTAAATATTATGTGGTGTTTGTTGATAACTTCTCTCTACTCTTGGGTGTTTCCTTTGAATGTAAAGTCGGATTTCTTTGGTGTATTCGTTGCGTTTCAAAAACAGGTTGAAAATCAGTATAATAAAAAGATTAAGGTATTCCAAAGTGATGGTGGTGAATAATTTATGAGTACAAAATTTTAGAGATCATCTCCGACATTGTGGTATTATGCATCTTTTATCTTGCCCAGGAACACCACAACAAAATGGCGTTGCGGAACAAAAACACCATCATCTAACGGAACTTGGCTTAGCCATGATGTTTCAAAGTAAAACTCCTCTAAAATACTAGGTTGAAGCGTTTTACTCAGCGAATCATATTATCAATTTACTACCCTAAACTTCATTGGAAAATCAAAGTCCGTCATATATCCCTCTTAAGAAATCACCAGATTACTCGTATTTAAGGGTCTTCGGTTCTGCGTGTTACCCATGTCTACAGCCCTTCACGTAACACAAGTTCGAACCGCGGTCACTTCAATGTAAATTATTAGGATATCATACTCAATATAAAGGCTATCGATGTCTTTATCCACCAACCGGACGTGTGTATATATGCCGTCATGTGGTATTTGATGAGATGAACTTTCTTTTTGCTGGTAATTATAAAAACTTGGCTACACAACACAAGACTGGTTTAAACTCATGGCAGTTAGGAGAAGTTCAAGAATCAATCCCTCATTACTTACCGACGCTACCAACACATATTGTGGAATATCCTCAAGAAAATCAGTTAATGGAATCAGCCTCGTCATCTCATGAAGCAGGTTTTCAGGTTCCACCATCTGAAGAAGTTGATTCTCTAATCTTACAGCCTGCACAAACAAAAAAAGTTGTTGATATTACTGCAAAAACAGAGGAAGGTTTCAATATTAATCAAAATGTTGGTGTCACACAAGAACAAGCAGAATAAAAACAGACAATACAATAACAAACAATGGTGACAAGGTTAAAGCATGGAATTAGGAAGCCTAATCCTAGATATGCTCTTGTTGCCGACAAGTCTATTACTTCGTTACCACAAACGGTTGAAGAATCCTTGGCTCATCCAGGATGGCGTCAAGCCTTGATAGAAGAATTGGAATCGATATACAAGAATCATACTTGGTCTTTGATTCTAGCAACAATAGGGATGAATATCTTGAGTTGTCGTTGGCTATTCACGGTGAAACTTAATGCTGATGGATCTCTTAATAAATTTAAAGCAAGACTCGTTGCTAAAGGGTTTAATCAAGAGGAAGGAGTGGACTTTGTGGAAACGTATAGCCATGTGGTTTGCACCTCTACTATACACATAGTTATTTTAGTGGCTGCTTCAAATAATTGGAAGATTACTCAACTAGACGTGAAAAACGCCTTTCTTCACGGGGACTTACAAGAACAAGTATATATGGTGCAACCGTCGTGTTTTGAGGATCTATCTATACCGAATTACATATGTTCCTTAAAGAAAGTTTTATATGAACTTAAACAAGCTCCAAGAGCGTGGTTCGACAAGTTTAGTCACTTTCTACTCGAATTTGGATTCAGATGCAGTCAGGTTGATCCTTCTCTATTCATTTATCATCACAACGGAGATACTCTAGTACTCTTATAATATGTTAATGATATTTTGTTGACCGGTTCAAATCATGTTCTGTTTGATTCACTAATCAAAAACCTTAGCAGTTGCTTTGCGATGAAGGATCTAGGTGATCTACATTACTTCTTGGGAATTCAAATACAAGCTCATCCAAGAGGGTTATTTCTTAGCCCGTCAACATATGTCAAAGATATACTTCGGCAAGCTAATATGTCAACCTGCAATTCAGTTAAGATACCTCTACCTCTGCGGCTTGACTATTATTATCGAGATAAAAAATTGTTTTCTCAACCTTTTTATTTCAGAAGTCTTGCCGGAAAGTTACAATACCTAACAATCATTCGTCCAAACATACAATATGCGGTCAATTTCATATGTCAACGAATGCATTGCCCTACAATATCAGATTTTGAATTATTGAAAAGGATCCTTCGATATCTCAGGGGAACATCTCTGATGGGATTACACTTTTTTCGGGACAGTGATTTATCTCTGGTATCTTACACCGAGAGTGATTGAGCTGGGTGCCAAGATACTCGACGTTCAACGACCGGTTTCTGCTCTATGCTCGGGCCTAATATGATATCATGGTCAACCAAGAGACAACCAACTGTGTCACGCTCCTCAACCAAAGCTAAATACCGAGCACTTGCAACCACAACCTCTGAAATAACGTGGATCTTATCTGTTCTTCACGATATAAGAGTACCTCAGTCAAAGCTTGCTCTACTTTGCTGCAACAATATCTCCGCCATTCACCTCTCAGCTAATCTATTCTTCCACAGTCGCTCTAAACATATAGAGGTTGACTATCATTACGTTCGCGAACGTGTTGCACTTGGTGTTCTCGAGATTCAATATGTTCCATCAACCTTACAGTTAGCTGACATTTTTACAAAGTCGCTACCTCGTCGAGTATTTCAACAACTACGACACGAACTAAGTGTTGGTAATCCTCCCACATCAGTTTGTGGGGGGATGTGATTGAAAGAGAGTAGATGAAAATAGAACGAGACTCTGTAATCAAAACATAAAAAAGTAAAGAAGAGGAATGTTTGGGCTTTAACAATAGCCCACTGCAATAAGAGATGATCCAACTCAATTGACAAAAGATACTCTTCTTCTCAATAATGAAAGACGACAAAACGGTGATACAAGTCGGCGTACAGAGATCGGACCGTTGCAAGCTGGAAAAAGCTTCTCACCCTTCGCGACAAAGACCAAGAGTGATTCCTTCTTATCCTCATCGATTTCCTAGATGTTTGCCACTTCTAATCGAATCCAAGCATCTTGGAATAGGTCTAGATTGTTCCATTAGGCTTATAAAAGAAAGCTACAGAACCAATTGTAAGGATGTAGAAATCAATCAATAAAGTATAAATCTTTTATCTCATCCTCTCTGTTTGTGCATATTATTTTCAATAGTTTGTGTGGTTCTAGGCAGAATATTGGTTATGAAAAAGTGGTTGTGCGTCCAAAAGTATGAGGAGGTTTCATTTGAAAAGTATGAATGACCTATGATTTAAGACAGACTCAAGGACACACCATGAAAAATATGGGTTGTCCTGAAAATTGTAGAGTTTTATACTCTGATTTTTTTATATTTTTCTAAATGGTTTCGACTTCCTAAAGTTAAAAAATTTCATATATAAACACATATACGTATTTCGATAAAAAAAACACATATATGTATATATATATATAGATATTATACTTTTTGTTTTTGTTTTTATCGTCTGAAATATTACTATTGCTATTACAAATTATGCGAAACAACTACAAGGGCTATTCTTCATCAGACAAATTTTTCATTCCATCTGTTGTATCTTATCATCAAGACGAACGGTCCTCGCTTGCACCACGCTAAATATTTTCTATAAACATGCCTTCATTAATCTGCAGTTAAATCGCGCATTTTCAAGAAATTGATTTTTTGACCTCGTGGTGTAGAAACATTAATTGACCTTTGGTGACCAAACGAATTTCCACTTATACATGTACCTTTTTGTTAAAAATTATTTTTTTTGTTTAACCATCCTTTCACTATATTGCAGAGTTATTTGGAACTTCTAGGTTCAATTGTAATTCTTCTGTCTCAAATACCAGATATCACCAGTGACTTTGGTTCCTGTAAGTGGTAAGAATCCTCGACTCACTCTTCCTGTTGACAAGCGTCTATGTGCAGGTGATATTATTGTGGACAAGCTTGTAAATGCTGGCTCATTTTCGTCGATTCAACCAGATGGCCTACAGTTGATTAGTATGGCTTATCAAGATGCTGGTGACAAAACAAATGAATTGGAAAGAGGCGCGGTGGGCCCGATACCACCACCATCTCAATGAGGATTCAGGTCTGGAACTGTCGGGGCTTGGGACAACGCCCTACAGTTCGACGTCTCAAGGAGCTACAAAGACTGTATACTTTAGACGTGTTGTTCCTTATTGAAACCATGAATCATGATGATTATGTTAGGGATTTGTGTGTTTCTTTAGGTTTTGAGGATCTGTGTATTGTGTCACCTGAAGGCCATAATGGCGGCCTAGTAGTATGTTGGAAGAAAGATGTCTCTGTTTCGGTTATTTCTAGTAATGCTCGGCTTGTAGACTTATCCATTAATTATAAATCATTTTCATTCTACTTGTCGTGTATTTACGGAAATCCAAATCACTCTTTTTGACATCATTTATGGGAAAAACTACAACGTATATCTCTAACTCGTAGCGGACCATGGATGATGTGTGGGGACTTTAATGAGATTCTTAATCAAAATGAAAAGCGGGGTGGACGAATGAGACCGGATAGTAGCTTCAACGATTTTAGAGAAATGGTAGAGATTTGTGGTATGCAAGATTTACGGTTTACGGGAAACCGTTTTAGTTGGGTGGGGAAGAGAAATAACGGTGTGGTGGAGTGTTGCTTGGACCGCGTTTTTGTTAGCTGTCAGTGGTTGTCTGTATACCCAGAATCGGTGATGGAATTTTTGGAACTTGCAGAATCGGATCATTCTCCGTTGATGGTCACTATAATGTATGAGGCCGACCGCTGTAGAGGGCAGTTCTTGTATGACAAGAGACTATTTGCATATAATGATTTTTCTGATATGGTCAAATATAAATGGGCACGACTCCGTGATCATACGGATGGCTTTGGTCCAAAGCTAAGCTTATGTCGAAGGGCGATTGCTTCATGGAATTGAAAAAACAAGCTCAACTCTGCTGAGAGAATTCTCCAAACCCACCAAAAACTGGAGCAGACTTTACACAATTCTAGAATCACAACACAAGAAATTAGCTTATTGCGACCGGAGTTGGCTAAGGCTTATTACGAAGAAGAACAGTTTTGGAAAAATAAAAGTCGTAACAGATGGCTCCGAGAAGGTGATCGTAACACTCGTCTCTTTCATGGGGCCATAAAGAAAAGAAAAAGACGTAATTAGATTAAACAATTCTGTGACGACCTTGGGATTGTACATAAAAAGAGGAGGCTATGGCAATGGTGGCGGCTGAGTACTTTCAAGCTCTTTATACAACCTCTAAACCTCCTGATCTGTCAGATACTTTCCCGGTACTACAAAAAACTGTTACTGAGGAGATGAATGAAAGGCTTACATGTGTGGTTTCGGATGAGGAGATTGAAAAATCGGTCTTTCTTATAGGTGATGATAGAGCTCCCGGTTCGGATGGCTACTCTGCAGCGTTCTACCAACAGTTCTGGTCACAGATCCGACCTAATGTTGAGGTTATGGTCAAAAAAATTTTCAACGACTTTTTTATGGAACCGGGAATAAATCACAAAAATATATCCTTAATCCCAAAGTAAATGATGCTAGTTGTATGAGTGATTACCGTCCTATAAGCCTGTGTACTGTTGGATATAAAATAATATCGAAAATCATGGTTATGTGGCTAAAGACCTGTTTGGACTCCATTATATCGGACTCCCAAGCAGCCTTTGTTCATGGAAAAATTATTTCAGATAATATCTTGGTAGCTCATGAGCTTCTCCAAGCTTTGAACTCTAAGAAAGATTGTGCTGAGAATTATATAGCTATCAAAACTGATATCAGCAAAGCCTATGATCGAGTTGAATGGAGCTTCTTAGAGAAAGCTATGATTGGAATGGGATTCAATGAGACTTGGGTTAAATGGGTTATGCTTTGTGTTTCCTCAGTCTCCTTCTCTATCCTGCTAAATGGTGGCGTCTATGGGGATATTAAACCATCGAGAGGCTTACGCCAGGGGGACCCTCTATCCCCTTATCTCTTCTTGTTGTGTGCTGAGACTATGAGCCAGATGATTGATCATGCTGAGTGTAACAAGTGGTTTGCAGGTATTAAAGTGTCAAAATATGCCCCAACGGTGTCACACCTTCTTTTTGCGGATGATTCTCTCTTTTTCTGTCGTGCGACAAAAGAAGATTGTCAGGTACTTGCTCATATTTTTAAAAGCTATGAATACATTTCCGATCAAAAGATAAACTTAGAGAAATCCTAAATCATCTTTGGAATGAGAATATGTGAAGCCAAACGTAGAATGATTCAAAATGTATTGGGTGTTTCTCGGGTTTGTGGGGGTGGTAAGTATCTGGGTCTCCCGAAACAGCTTGGAAGGAATAAAACAGAACAATTTCAGTATATTGTTCAAAGGGTAAAGGACCGATTAGGCAGCTGGCACACAAAATATTTATCTCCGGAAGGGAAGAAGATAATGATTAAGGCTGTAGTGCAGGCATTGCCGGTATTTTCGATGAATTGTTTTCTCCTACCAAAGAAGAACAGTGAAGACATCACCAGATTGTTGACATAATTTTGGTGGGGGAATGGAAATGGGGAAAGAAATATTGCTTGAGTAGCTTGGAAACGTTTAGCGATACCGAAAAGGGAGGGAGGATTGGGGTTTAGAGACCTGCAAGAATTTAATAGAGCTCTCCTCGCTAAACAAGCGTGGCGAGTGCTTACGAAACCAAATTCTCTGTTGGTCCGAATATATAAGGCGAGGTATTACCACCACTCTTCTTATCTACAGGCGGCTAATACGAAAAATTCCTCTTATGGGTGGAGATCAGTCCAGGCGGGGAAGGGATTGCTTAAAAAGGGCCTCCGTATCCGATTATGCAATGGTCAACAAACAAATATTTGGCAGGACACGTGGCTACCAACTTTACCCCTGAGACTTGCTCAGTATAATGATTTAGTAATCTACAACGTGTAGACGAACTCTGGAAGCCGAATGTTCGGAAATGGGACCATCAACTTTTGCAACAACATCTATCGAATCTTGATGCAAAATTGGCAAGTAAAATCTTCCTCTCAAAGTTCGCAACATTTGATACATATGAATGGCCATATTCTAGAGATGGAACCTATACCGTTAAATCAGGTTATTGGTTTGCAACCCACGAAGACCCACTTCAAGAACCTGTAGAAGCCCCGGAGGGGTCGATAAAATGAAAGCGTCGAGTCTGGAAGATGAAGCTAATACCAAAGTTACAACACTTTATCTGGGAAATCCTTTCTAAATCGTTACCCACGCTCGAGCGCTTAACTTATAGAAATATTGAGCTTGATCCCCTCTGTCAGAGGTGTGGATTGGACATTGAATCAATAAATCATCTCCTCTTCCATTGTCAATATGCGCAAGCAGCATGGCGGTGTATAAATATTCCTCAGATGGTTACGCTTTTACTAAGTTTGGAGGATAATGTCCGCCGGGTAATTGAGTTTGGTGAGAATACGAGACTTCCCATCGAGATTCGCTTTGTTTCGGTATGGACAATGTGGATTTTTTGGAAGTCAAAGAATGAGTTTACCTTTAATAAGCGGTCGAAACAACCCCCGTCGATGCAATACGAGCTCAGAACGCAGCTGTGGAATGGAGTCAGATTCTTGATCAAGAGAAGTGGGACAAGTCTCCAACAGGTCAAAGGTCGTCAAGTTGGGAACCGCCACCATTTGGGTGGGTTAAGTGCAACTTTGATAGTAGTTTCCGACACGAGGAGAGTCGAGCAGGGCTCGGCTGGATTATACGAGTACATAATGGTATGCACCTGCGTTTTGGCCAATGTATTCTTCAAAATTCTTTTTCTCCACTACAGGCAGAGGCAATGGGTTTTCTCCATGTAGATTCAAGGATGGCGCAACATTTGGTTTGAAAATGATAACTCCGATCTTGTTACATTAATAAACGATATTAAAGATAATGTGGAGATTGCAAATATCCTTCGGGACATAAGATGGTGGATTTTAATACTCCCGCAATGCTCACTGGCACATGTGAATAGAGAAAGAAACGAAGCGGCAGACAGACTTGCAAAAAATGTTATGGTTTCAGATGTATCTTATTATGTTTTTGATGTGTCCCCATATTTGGTAGTGGATACTTTGTATTTTCCCCCGGTTAATAAAATAAGCTGTTTTTAAAAAAAATACCAGATATCATAACTAGACTAGAAGATTTGTTGGGCTTTTTGGCCTACTTAAATTCTGGGAGTTTTTCTTAAAAGATTTAAGTGAGAACTTTTAGATCTTTGGTTTTAAGATTAGGCATCTTTTATTACCATTTCTAACCGGTTATGCTTACTAAAAACAAAGCCATGTGTCGTTACATTTGTTTTTTTTGGGGTAAATTTATGAAAAACTAGAAGAATGACCGTGCTACGCGCGGTTTATTACTTACAAATTTTTTGGTAATATTATTCTAACAAAAAGTTTTGTTGAGTTGTAATAATCTTTAAATTAAAATAGAACTTAGTTTAGTTGATTTTTTTTTTTTTGATAATCGTACAATCTATGATAATTTGTATATATTATTGAAAAGTTAGAGTGACATGTTGATAAAAATGTGGGCATTGTAGCTTTTTATTTGTAAAGAATCGAAATTTATTTAAAGTTTTAAAACACCATTATGCATTATGCGTAAATCGTTTATCTAAAACAAATAATCTTTTACCATTATTGTTTGTGTATTATGTTATTACTTTTATAGCAAATAATTATATTTTCAGTTTTCATTTCGAAAGTGTAAAATTTAAACTTCATATTAGTTTCATATAGAAATCTTTAAAATCCATATATTATTTTTTCTAAATTAATCTAGAATATATGAGTAAAAGTAGAAGCTTACGAAATAAAGATTTTATCGTTTCTAATTAATATTCAGAGAGGCACTCGTGTGTTGTAGTGCAATAAATGTGGAGAAGAACTCAGCTCTTTTCAATAGAGGTTATTACATGTTGGGATATATTTACATAAAAAAGAAAAAAAACTCAAAGAAAACATAAACAAAACAAGAAATGAAATATGTCACTCTTTTAGGATGTGATATGTACGTATTAATTTTAGGAATGTACTAATTTTACTAACTCAAATTTAAACGTACTTTAGTTTGTGATTGATGAAATTGTAACGCACACTCATTTAAGTGGCACACACATTTACGATCCCTTATAAATTCATTTTACCCTTTATTTTTACTCGGTAAATTTCATGATCAATTGCAACATACTGTCGGTCGTTCTTGTATTTGTTATGATAAATAATATATCTAATATAAAGTGTCAAATATATGTCACCAATCTAAGCACGTGACACGATTGTTTTTTCCAAAATATGATTTCTGTGTTTGATCTTGGTATGATATATACGAAAATGTGATGCTTAAATATGTTAAACCTTAATAATCAATTCAAATAGTGCACTTTTATATCATTTTTCATAATATGAAGAGGGTTGAGTTTTTTTTTTCCGAAAAAAGTATAAAAAATAACACATTCACCAACATAGAACCTAAGGATGGAATTCCATCTAGAAAGCAATATTTTCATTGAATGTTATGAACGAATATTAGTTTTTATTGAAAGGCAAATGCTGCTTTTTTCTCAGGATAGTGATGCAAGGTTATTTCTATTTGTATTTTTAATAATTTTCAAACAGTTAGAGCTATGAATATTGATCATTTTTATGTGTATACTTGCAAATATGCACAAACTGTTTTATGTATGTTTTTGGCGAATACGAAAAGACTATTTTATGTAACTTTGTGCTTGATGTTTAATAATTTAACAGTTTATGGACTCTTATTTACTTTAAATCTATATTTTATAAATTGATGTTGACATACACTCTATTTTAACATTACAAATTGATAATTATTTAAGTATGTATTTCGAACATAATTTCATATTTTTGCTCTCGTATATAATATCTTGAACAACTTTATTATATTTTAGTTCAAACCATTATACTTTTTAAACTTTTTTTGCAAAATCATTTAATTATTATATCTTGTTTGTCTTTTAATGTGTAGATAATATGGTTTATTGTGTATTTATACATATAATACATATATACATAATTATGTGAACCTAATGTGATGCATTTAGATTTTGAGTTAAGAATTTAATTAATTTATTTTGCATGTAATATTTTGTGATTAAAATTTGATACAAACATATATGAGAGTTTCTTTTGTCAGGATTATAAATTTTAAATATGTAGTGGAATAATATATGAAACATACAATCATTAACTAAAACACTTGAAATTCTTTTTTGATAAAAACATATTTGAGAGATTCTTTTGTCGAGTTTGTAAATTTTAAATATTAAGTAGAATCTCCTATCTTCTATACATTATTTAGGAAGTAAGTTTGACACGTTAGTATAATCAACCAACCTAAAAAATATGATATGACTCAAAAGAAGTGACATGACATCTAACAAAAAAATATGATTTAAATCATTTAAATATTATATTTTAGTTGTGTACGGTAATAACAATTAAATTAGATATTTAATATTTTTAATTGTCCAAATAATAATAATCTTGAAGACATAAATATATTTTTCCACTAAATTTTTATTTTTCATATTCAATTATCACTTTGCAAATTGTTTTTGGGAAGTATCAAAATGTATATCTAAAATTACATTTGACATTTAAGTCTATATGTACATATTATAATACTTTCCATTTTGAATATTGAAATCTTATATCATCATAGAATTTTAAAATTTCAATTATAGAATATTATATACAAAGCATAAAATGGTTTAAAAAAAAGAAGTAATACACTTTTTGTGAAGCAATCTTAATTTCTCAAGTATTGAATAAATTAAAATAATATATACATATCAGTTTCATATTTAGTTTTACATTAAAAGTTTTGATTTTTCCTACCAAAGAAATAATATGGAATTAAGAAAGATGAGAAGTTATTTTTGAGTTGAAAAGTTTATATAATTTTTAAAAATTCACAAATATTTTTAGTTATTCACTAATAATATTTTATATGTCCATAGCACGGAAAGACATCTACTAATATTTGAAAGATATGATCATTAACTCAAACACATGAAAGTTTGTTGTTGCTCAATCTTGTGCAAAGAATCAGCTTTTTGGAATTGGAAGTTGAAATCATAGTAGTTTTCACTATACATAAAATTGTGAATCTCCCATCAGATACCAATTCTTTAGTTAAGCAAAAAATAATACAACGATTCTCTAATAGTTTTGTTGATTTTTATTTGATGAGTAATGTAGAAGGTGGTATCTTCTAAGTTCTAATAAGTATGACACTACGACAAATTTTATTTCTTGTTTCTATGATTATAATTTTGTTGCCCCAGTTCGCGAGTCTCATCTATCATTGATTTTGTAACATAAGATAGTTTTTTCGTTTATTTTTGTTCTTTCTTATTTGCATTTTATTTTGACACTGTACTTTCCCACGAATGCACCACACATTTTACAGCTCCACCTCGTTTCTCATTTTATTTCTTGTTGTCCCATAATGATTGGATCAAGGCACATCATGAAACATTGCATAGTGAGATTGTTTTCAGTTATGTTGTAGCTTTCATATGTACTTTATACAAGTAGTGACCATCGTTCTACTTTTTCAGCACTAATTCATGTATATTGATACTGTTTGGTCGTGTAGTGTTTTAAAAAGCGTGAGCAAGAAATGGATGGAAAAAAAAAAAGAAGGAGAAGGTAACTTTGAAACTTTTCCCAACAAATACAATGTAGGACTGAGCTAGAAAGTGAGTAAGATAGAAAAACAAAAATCCGAAAATAACAGAAACAACCAAAACTGAAATTGACACTTCGAACATTATGGATGATAATGGGATAGTGGGATAATAATTTAGAGTCCCTTACCAAATAGAGGGTCTCAGTGCCAACAATGTCCGAGAAGTCTTTGTAGAGCCGCAGTCTGAATCTTTGCTCCGGGATTCCATCTCCACTTTCAGGGGCTTCCACAATTGTGGTGTGGTCGTTGAAGACAACGATGTGTTTCTGATCGGACACCTGGAAACGGTTCTTGTTCCGCTTTAGCATGAATCTTTTTAAATGTACACTTAGGTAGGAGTGACCTGGTGAGCAAATCGAGCAAGGCGACTAGCTGATATGAAACCTTGAACTGCAACAGACTGTTACATAAACAATGA